>JACCEG010000406.1:55312-140211 GCA_014065205.1 Tuber brumale | reverse complement strand
ACTGTGAGTCATATCCAAAACATCATAAAGTAATCATATGACCGAAGTGGTCACATGCGCAAAACCCATGACCTCTAAATGAGATCATGTGCGAAACATAACATATCATCATAACCATATCATATGACCAAAGTGGTCATATGTGCAAAATCCCATGACCTCTAATGAGGTCATGTGCGAAACATAATATACCTATGACTCATAACTATGAGTCATGTGAAAACCTTTCCTTGCTAAGCCACATTCGTGACAACTATTGATTGCTAAAACATAGTGGAAGGCTAAATAGATAGTAATAAAAGACAATATCATTAGCCTGAGTGGGTCTTTCAGGTTAATAAAATCAATACACACATCAAGATATCAATTGGATTGCCTATCATGAACAGGTTTTACAACCTATTCTCCATCCTTAGATTACAAATTAGCTTCAATCACTTCTACTTTCTCAGATAAGTAATAGTACATTATAGTTAGTAGAAGATAATGTACTATAATACCATACTATACAAACAATTGATTCTACTAACCATGTTGATATAAATATCAAAATATTCAATTAGCCTACTTGCTCTTCTGATCTCAATAAAATTGATCAATGCTAGAATTATGAAAAGGTAAAAATATTCAAAAAGTTCTATTTCAGATTTACACAAATATCAATTACAGGATACAATCTCTATATATCAGTTTACTGGAGTGAGCCAAGCTTCTATTTAGAGTACAAAGATATTTTCACAATTTCATTCTCTCCCTACCCAGTAAACTAAAAGCAAACATTCTATATGAGAAACCTGCTAACAATACTCTTTAAACAAAGGACACACTTCTATGTACATGGATTGATTATCCAATTGATCTGATTCAACAACAATGCTTTAACTTCCTTGAATAATGCTGATTAGTTATTGAGAATAGTAGACAAAAAAATTTTCATGGGTAATAGGTAATTTAATGTTTTTTTTTTTCTTCTTCTTTGACTTAGGAGGACTGGGGTACGGGGGGAGAATAAATGAACATTCTGTATACTTTTATTGTATCACATGGTTGAAAAGATGTCTTTCCTACTCTATTGTGAATACCAGAGAGATTGTTGAATCGGAATAAAGGATCACGTGATTTACTTAGCACTCGGCCGCATGAGTACAGTATCATACGCGATTTACCGCGCTATGTGGACTCAACACAAGGCGCGAGCGGTCTCGAAAGGGCTTAAACTCTAGAACTTGGTCTGCTCTCTCGTGTTTGCCGACTAGTTGACCAGGTGATCCTACTTATTATTATACTTGGAGACTAGCCGCTCTTGGAATCCCGAGGCTCCCCAATCCAAGATTAAGGGGGTAGCTAAACGGTGTTTGTGAAATTTTTGCATCTAGTACAAGTACCACACCCGCGCAGGTAAGTGGTGTATTATTACTGCAAGGTAGCAGACCGATACCTTGGTTGATAACTTAAGGTGCCTACAGTTGCGGTATGTGCCACATGATCATGCAAAGTGGCCTTTTGCACCTCCCGATTCGAGTGAGTGCGGATGATGATTATTATTATGCTATGATAGTTTTACACATCGCTATTACTCTCTAAGATGATAGAGTGCTTCTAGAGAAGGACAATTTAGCAGATTACGTTATATCCTTTGTATTACAAGCGCTTCCCTCGCATGTGGACCGGACCGTATACTGTACCTACATCACATAGGCCGTACTAACTTTTCATTTTCCTATGATCAGGGTTAATGGCAACGAGCCGAGAACCTTCTTCCATCTTTTTTTACTCCTACCAGATTAGACTACAGCCATCGCAAGTTACTGTACACTCTTGTCCCCTACCTAACTTGACCACAAATATCTCGGGGCAAGGGTTTGTCCTAGTTAGTCTGTTACCAGTAACCCCGGTAAGGAATCTGGCCGAAGGAGAGGTAAGCAAGTTCTATCATTGCCCAAATGATTAAGGTGACCACGATTACTATTTTCCCTACCTTGCACAACCGCCGTTCAAAAAGCCCATTCTCCTACCAGTTCCCCGGCCCCACCAAGTCAAGTATCATAAGTAGAAACAATAAGCCTCGAACAGGTACAGTTTACCTGCAAAATCACGACCTCGCATGCAAAGCCCGCAACTAGTAAATCCTCCTCCTGTGCTGCCTCCCACTAATACTCGTACAGGACAAGTATGGGGTACCAGTATATCGTGCACACGCACAGACCGTACACGCAAGTACTCGTACAGTACCAACAAAAAAATTCTACGGACACACACTCCCCTGGCTTTTCCGATTGATAATAATAACGTTAATATTAATAATAAAGACTTGGGTGTCGCTTGGAACCACGACGGTACTGTAATGGGTGATCTGAAGAAACGACAAACGGCCAACATACTATAGTGCAAATCCAATCACAGCACAGTAAGCACCAGAAAACGAATGAATGTAAAAGACGACATTCCCCCCTCCCACCACAGAATTTAATGGTCTGCTTACCTAAATTTTCCTCGAAGCATGAAAAACATGAGTTTCGCTTGCGCAAGTTGGGCCTGGAGTGAAAGATAACTCGGATAAGTAGAGCACAAGCACCAGCATCGGAGCTTTGCTACGACCCGACGAGGCTGCGGAGAATTGGGTCCGAGTTGTTACTTGGATACTGTTCACGCTGAAAGTCTGGCCGTCGGGCCGCTCCACGACCTTTGCCCCCCCCCCTCCTCCTTGCTCACATTTCGCATGATTTAAGGGCCGACGGTGCCACCCCACTCGCAATAGGCAAAGCTTTAAATGAAGTTAAAAGTAAAACACCTCCTGGGGTACATATTCGCACCCCGAGCAAGTCATAAAAGCCTTCCCGATGCCTATAATTCCCTTGATAGTAGGCTTCTGGCATAGCCGTAGAAGACGACCGAACAAAAGAAAATACCCGTTTGACTCAATTGCGCTGTCGATACACCTACCCGAGCACCGCTACCCGAGTACAGGGCACACGGCAACCCGCCTGATGGTTGAACTCGTCGACAAAAAAAAGTCCTCCTCCTAATCTGCCAGGCAGCAGCAGGTACCTAATAGCTTACATAACCGAGCGGTACTGTACTTGAGTACTAGTACTACTACCGGTACAATGACACGGTACGGTAGACCCCGAAGTTACATCTTCAGCCACAGAGACCAAAATGATTGGAGCCGGGAAAGTAACTTACCGCACCCGAGCACCGCCCTAAACGCGCGCGCCCAGAATACCCGGGTGTTCCCGAGCTATCGGGTATAGTGTTCCGACTAGGGAAGCCGAGCGTCCTTTTACTCTGTTTTTTTCTCGCTCAAGATTCTTCGGCGGGTCCAGCTGGATGGGGGTGAAGGGGGGCGTGGAAGGGCCGGCTAGGCGGCATGGGGGTTCACTCGTTTGTGACATGCTCAAAGCTCTTTGCCAAGACTTCGGCATGAACCTTGTGATACCAGCAATCCCCAACGGAGGGGCAGGACGAATATTGTAACAGAGGTGACCAACAGGGGTATCATATTCTGCAGGCAAAATGGTGAATTCTTCAAGGTAGGGTAATAATAAAAATACTTGTACTGTACTCGTCCTGATCCCTGTTTTTCACCCTCCGATTTTCGTTGTGCCCTCGTTGACAACTGTGCCGCCGGTTGTGCCCATAACTCGCCCAAGAAGTCGTACCGTACAGTACTGTACTGTACTAGTACGGCAAGTCACGGCACTTGTGCTATGGTGATTGATCGACTGCTCCATGAACATCAGAAATCTGCTCTCCATGGGGGGGGAACAAAAGAGTAAATTTTAATAACGGAAGACTACGGAAGCCGAACATGGTGACCCAATTGGCCTATCAACCAAAATTAAACGCCCTAGTGCGTGTGCGACAGTGGACAAGGAGGCTGAGCCTAGGAGCTTGAGTCACGAGAATGACTCTACCAGCTAGACTTTGCGGCATAAAATCTATTTCAACGACACTTGAAGTTAAGAACCAAGCCGAACCACATACCAATCGCCCAATCCATTGCAATGCCTCCAATTACTAGAAGATCTAAAGGACAGCAATCGACCAACTTGACACCCCCAGCTCCAAAACCAAGAAGAAAAGCCAGTTCACCAAAAACTGGATCTCCGTCTTCAGCCGCAGCCGCCGCCCCAGCTCCGGTAGATGACGGGACGGGACCAGTATATTTCTGGAAGCCGCACGAGGTACCATTCGGTATCTTTTCCCAATGGTACGAGGATGAATTTACCGCTCCTTTCGATGGGGAACAAATGAGATTTGGTACAGCAGAGCAGTACGTACATTATCATCCCTGCAGCACATAAACCTTTATCAGCGTTCTGAGGGTAATCTTTTGGTACTACTACACAGATACATGATGTATAGCAAAGCAGTGCTATTCAACGACCCAGATACCGCCGCAGAAATAATGAAAACGACGAATCCCTCGACCCAGCGCACGCTAGGTCGTAAAGTCCAAAACTTCACCGATGTAACATGGGCAAAGAATAGGTCCCGGATTGTGGAAGAGGGGAGTTATTGGAAGTTTAAGAAGGACCCGAGTCGGCTTTTGGAAACGGGTGATAGGGAGATTGTCGAGGCGAGCCCCCGGGACAGGATTTGGGGTATTGGGTTCGGGCCCAAGAATGCTGATGCTGGAAAGAGGGATAAGTGGGGTATGAACCTGTTGGGGAAGGCGCTGATGGAGGCGAGGGACAGGCTTAGGAGGGAATTAGAGCCAGAGGTGGAATCGAAAAGGAAGGAGCAAGGCTAGCTGAGGGACAATTGCCACCACGGGGGGGAACTCAAAGCTTATTTGTTTGTGTGCACGCAAATCGCGGAAGGATGCGCAGCTGGATCATATTTCCATTGCTCTCCCTTTCTCCGATGCCTTCTTACCTGCCTGATTTCTTTTCTTTCTTTATTACTGTAATATTTCTTTTCCCTCAACCTCCTGCTGGCTTTGATGGTGCATGGCGAAAATGAGAACATCCCGCAACCTCCGTATCACATAGCTTATGCGGAGGATTCCAGAAATGGCGCATTAGGGTCCCGAGAATAACTTCAAATTTTTTTTGCGCATTTTTTTTTTCGCTGACTCTTTCTCGTTTGACGGAGGACCTTCCGTGACGTTTTGGGGGTCTCCTATCGATCCCGAATGCTTGTAAGACAATGAAAAGACAGCAGAAGCACCGTTTGCGTCCTCCACGCACTTTTTTTTTCAATGAACAAGGCTCATTGGCTTATTTTCAGCGATATTATTGGAGGGTTTATCATGGCAGGCTGCTCTATCACTAGGCTTTGTTATCCTAGCACCATGGAAAATCAGAAATGACCTAAACAATCAAAAGCGAAAACCAAGAGAACACCAACATTGGATGGAGATGAAAGCACCCGAGCGTGAGTGCCGGATACCATGCTATTAGGGATCAAGAGCTGTTGAAGACAACCCTACTCCAGTAGACGCAATATATGCACTCTCCAGTAACAACCAACCTGGAGAGATACATATACAAGCATACCGGACTGCCACGTCTCAAGCTGACGATAACCTCTCCCCAACCCCCTCTTTTCCAACAAACCCAAAGCTCGAAATTGAAATTAAGACATCATCATCATCATAAAGAAGACCAACATCACCATCTGCAGTACCCCGAATCTCGTATGATAATAAGTCTCAAAACTTCCCCTTTGATTCAGTCCCCCATACTCGCATCTCACGAATGACCGCGATCACACCTGCACAATAATTCACAACTCGCTCAAGCTCCCCACCTCCCTCGGGTATATGGCTACCATCGGCGATCACTTTTTCCTCTCTACCCCCACCCCCTTACTTCTGCTACGAGCTCTGTCTCCCTTCCCCGCTAGAAGAGCACCGGCGCCGGTACATGATCGGCAGACGTCATTGTGTACCGAGTGATAAAGCATGATGTCTAATTGCGATTGACCGGGGAGGAAAGGGGAAAGAAAGAAATGGAAGGAGCCGAGTTCTAGAACAGAAATGACCCCGTGTCGTCTCTTCAACTGATATTGGTAGTTATCCGTAGTAGGTTAGAAATGGCTAATCTCGCCGTCCAAATTTTAAGACCATCATACCAAGAAGACTCTTGCAGCCCGCGAGGCTGAAATACCCCATCCGGCCGTTGGCGCTTTGCTCCTCGGAAAGCCCCTCACACACAACAAATGGTAGGGAGAAAAAAAAAAAAAAAAAATGGAAGGAAAAAAAAAAAAACAACTTGTGATTAGCAAGCTGGTTGTCCACATCCCGGAAATGGGGAAATATTCCTAGCAGACTAAATCTGAGCGATTTCGAAGTTTTCCTCTACCACGATTAACTGCTTCCCCCAATTTCTTTCCAAAGCCAAGGCATTGAACAGTTGTAACCTTTTTTAAGGCTTTTTGCTACTCTGCTCGTAATTGGAGAAATGAATGAAAAAACTGGGAGAAAGAACGAAAAAAAAAAAAAAAAAAAGCGAAAGAAAAAAAAAGCGAAGAAAAAGCTATGCACAGAGCTTGCTTTTTCTTAACCTTGGTAATCGCGGGATGTCGGCAAGCGACCCGGGTGTAATAATTGGCTTCGTTTCGGATTGTATTCACTTCTATGATGTATCACTTCAATTCTTTTTTCCTTTCCTTTCTTTTTTTACCGCTTTTCTACCTCCAGCTCCCCCCCCCACCCCACAGGAAGCAATCTTTTTTGGTACCACTCAAGCCAAAAAGTAACCGTCTGATCACCCCGTCCCCGCAATACAGTAACCTGTCGGATGTTTAATATGATGGCATGTCAGGAACTGTTTATTTCACCCGAGCGTGTTTCAAGAGGGGGGGGGGGGTGGGTTAGGTCTTGTTCTATTCTCCGTTACTTTTTACTTAACTTAAACATGAACCAAATTTGGCGCTCGCCAATCCAGAAAGAATCCAGAAATCTGTGCGCCAAGTCCTTGAAATCACATCCAAATATGCGAGTCTTGGCAACACAGTTTCCGATCACTTTTTTTTCTTTCTTTTTTTCTTTTGAAAATTTGCGAGTCATTGCGGTAGTTTACTATGATATGAGGTGCAAGTGCTATTTTGCAAACAGCCTTCCCCCCCCCCCCTGCCTCTTACTTACCCCATAAGCCAAGCCATGTCCCCCACGAAATTTTCTCCAAGAATTCTCTTCACAGGATGTGTTCGTACCGTAGCAGGTAGGAAGCACGAGTACGATTTGTATGGGTGCTAATAACTTGTCATACGTACCGTGCTAATTTATTTTGCTATTTTGCGAATCCCTACTTTTGGGTACATCTTGCATGCTACGGGTAAATCAAAATCTTGGCATTGTACTGGTATGATACTTTTTTTTTTTTATGTCATGCGCCACTAGTTTAGAACTGAACGTCTTGTCCAAAATGGGAGGCTTATGGATGATATATAACAGTTGTGATATATGATTCCGGAGCTACCGAGCCGAGCTACAAAGTTATGATAATGAAATTGATTGAGGTCCAGGAATGGCTAACGCTCCCGTACCATGGACACCAGAGCTGCCGAGACGGGATACCACTGCAGCATTGGCGTACTCGAGTACCATGATGTGGGTAGGAGCCGGTGCCAAGCATCTTCTGGTTGGGCCGGTAACTTATTTGCATGGCACAGTCCATCCTTATTTCGTTTTTCCATTACTTTTCTCAGGTTGCCTCAATTTACCACATGACTTGATGGGAAAGTGAGAAAAAGGAAGGACACATTCCTGTCTCCGTTCCTTTCTTTTTGCCGAAGTACCCGTACGAGTGAGCACAGCACAAGTCGCACGATTTCCAAGTGCCAAGAGATGGCTTGGGGAAAAAAAGCCTTAGGAATACCCTTAATCATCCAGAGACAATGCCACTGCAACAGCAAATCTTCTCTTTCTCATCCAATGGATGGATGAGGCTTGGTTTCGTTCGGTTCGGTTGGGGTGGAGGGAGATAAGGTACGAGTACTCGAGTACTCGTACTTTATCTATTGGGAGCCTCGGTTTTGATATCCCAGAATGGTGGCGCTGATTTGAATTCCCATGTGCTTGAACCTTGACCGAGGATGGGCGATCGCTTGATTATCATACCGGTACCGGCAAAGGGCAAGGCCAGGCAGGACAGGCCCAGTGGGTGCGGTGTGATGCAAGGGTTGGTGGGTCTAGGAATTTTTTCTGAATCGCCAGTCAAATGCGGTAGCGATAGGGTAAGGGGGGGGGGGGGCATGCTCCCCTGGTGGTGGTCCAAGCCATTGGCCAATTCTTGCCGTGACTGTCAAAGTTAAACACAACGGTTTCGCACAGTTCATTGCTTACTCCAAGAGTAATCCTACTGTTACGGTACTGTACTTTGAGTGGCATTCCACATTTTCGATGCTCGTGCAAGGGGATTCTTCACTTAACAAAAGGAAAAAAATTGTGCCTTGCTGTGATACTGTACATGTATTGACGGCATTGGCTAACTAGAAAGGGCGCAGTACTCGTAGTTGTGCAATCCTAGTACATACTCGAGTGGTAAATCGTCTGATTCACATCAGAGTATAGAACCGGAGTAGGATATTCCAGAGTAGAGAGACCTCTCCTGTTAAGTAACTTACCGGCAGCCCCCCTCCACCATGACCACGACCACGAACACCCTTATTGCATTGGCCTTGCCTAGTAGTCTACTCGAGTACCGGCAAGCGAATTGATGGGTTATTAGCGGCACTTGAGGGCTGGGGTGACGAGAGTCCTCACGGTGCTGCGAATGGAATATACGAGTACCGAGATGTGTACTAATTACTTGTAAGTGCTCAAGTATCTCTTCGTAACGAGCAGGGGAGAATCCGAAAACGGGGGTCGTGGGTTTGTGTGGGCGTTCGGGCGGGCACGGATTTTTTTGCCATACAGTAATTATATTTTCGAATCCCTGTTTTCGGGTATGGTACTCGAGCACTCGAGTACTGTACGAGTACCGTACTTGTGCTTCTTGCCAGCTCGAGGACTGGCTCTGTGTTGGTCCCAGAGTGCAGGGTCCACAACCTAATTTGATCAGGCGGTGAAGCTCAAGACGACCCATTCCAGTCTGGTAACACAGTTTTTGCTCTTTTTTTTTTTTTACTCTCTGAGAACACTCAGAAAGTACCGCGTCACTGTCAGAAGCGTAGGTCGATAAATTGTTCGACTGGTGGGGGGGGTTGGTGTCACGTAATACTTACGTCTGGGGAGGGTGGAGTGTGGGGAACTAATACTGATTCATTGATTGGTATTATGGTGCAGTACCGGTGCTGGGGAACGCAGTACAATATGATACGGTATACTGTAATATCAATTAAGAACAGAAGAGCAGAAAGAGCTTTGAACCTGTTTCCGTCTCTGATTCTGTTGGGAGTTGAAAAAGGGGTCAAAAAAAAAGCAATATAGAGCTTTGATAGGGTAACTAGAATATTCCTGTCGCAATGCGCAATAATGGCTGCCACGCTGCGTTGATCTAACGCTGGTAACCCTCTTAAACATCGACCCTACACTGTACTCGGGTAGTAGTGTATGTATGGGCACGGTAAGGTACAACCAGCCCTCTTATGCAGTACTGTACGGTACGCCATGTGGAATTTTTGGACTCTTTCGCAGGTAAATATAACAACTAATAACAGTTACTAACCCCAATCAATAGGATGTGATGTGATATTTAATGAAGAAGGATCTCCATAGCCCAAATTCTGCTTTTATCCCTGCCGCCCAATCTTTCCGTGTGGCGGAGATCCCGGGGGTTGTGAAGGAGGGCCGGTAGCACATGAAGAGGATAGAGCGAAAAAAAAAAAAAAAAGCCCGGAGACGAGACATGTCTTGGAACGCACATACCGGTAGACTAAGACAGACATCCCCGAAGCTCAAGGTCGACATCCCCACTCTACCTCCTCGAAGGGGGAAGAAAAAGAGGCAAAAAAGCTCATCGTGTGGGGGCTGACTAACGCAATTAATCCCCCCCCCTAGGAAACCTCCCCCCACTCTCACTCCCCGGGTTGTTACAGGAGAACGTAGTTCAGAGAGCAGCTTCTTGATCCCTTGTTCTACAGCAACGCAATACCGGTATGCTGTCTCTAGTCCAAACAAGCGGAAATAAGAAAAAAGGAAAAGGAAAAGAGTTCGTTCAATCTCCCTCTGTTCTGGCGTCACGATAACACCCATGATGAGCAACACCATACACACTCCGTCACCCTCAGAATCTTCATCTCCCTATGCGACGGCAGCTAGCGCGAAGGACAACGCCTCTCGCCTTCGCGAGAACCAGCGTCGCAGCAGAGCTCGCAAGAAGGAGTACCTGACGTCCCTCGAGGCGCGTTTCCAGGCCTGCCAGAGAGCGGGAATAGAGGCAAACGTTGAGATCCAGAATGCGGCCAAGAAGGTTGTTCGCGAGAACCTGCTTCTACGAGAGATGCTGCGAAGCAGAGGCGTTGGGGACGATGAGATAAATCGGGTCGTCAGAGAGGGCGGGGAGGGGAGCGCTAATGGGGAATCAGCAGTCGAGGGCGTTATGAAAGTTCTCGGACGAAGGCCATGTGGTGGGGAGCCGCTTCCCGCGGCAAAGTTAGGAGATGAAAGATTCAATGATAGAAGGAATTCTACGGGAATGTTGGCCGCGAGAGATGCTGGTGACAGAGTATCACGCTGCAGTGAGACTTCATGCCCACCGGCGACGGGTTCTGGGACATGTGTTTCCCCAAAGGTAAGAGGAGAATAAAGAACGAAAAGAAAAGAAGTTTTTCCTTTCTTACCGACTGGCTCAATCACGTCCTCTGACTCTGAATCATTTTATCCCCTCTCCCTCTTATCGGTCTTTGCTTAGCTTCATACCATTCATCCTCAACTAGCCAATTTTTTGCGCTATCGAGAAGAAGCGAGGATTATGGGCTAACTCAAGCGCCCTTGTGATAGTGCTCATCCCAACTTCCTCTATCTCCGCCTTCACCCGTATTACAGCTTCCAATACACCTCCGCCAACAGCCGCCTCCGCCTCCGCCTGCATTCACCCCGCAGCACTACCCATCACCTAGCGGAACACCTACATCTGCCGTTCCCACCTACGCACTACCAGTCTCCGCGCCGCAATTAAACCCCTACTACACATTCTCTTCCCCGCCTCCTCCTACTTCACAATCATACACTACCACCTCCCCGACATACCCCCCCGCCAACGCCGCAGCCACTGGTTACCAACAATTTTACCCGGCTCCGCCACAGAATACTTCCCCGCAATCATCATCAAACTGTTGTTACCCGCCGCCTCCGCAGCAGCAGCAGCAACAGCAGCAACAGCAACAACAGTACCAGAATTCATGTAGTTCCTCGACGACACCCTGCCAGCTCGCACAAACATTCATACACCAACTGCACCCTCAGAACAGCGGCCAGCTGGTCAGCGAGATATGTCCACCTGAGGCCATGAGCAGCGGGAATTGTCATGTTGAAACAAGCGTTCTTTTTGATTTACTTGACAAGATCTAATACTCTCATTCGTTTTTTTTTGCCTGTTGTCGTGTTGGAAACGGAAGGTATATATATTGGTATATAAGGATCCTTTTTGTGCGCTAATTTTGAGATTGCGGGGGGGTGGGCGTACAGTTAGGTGGATATTGGAGGATATGGGTATATCGCGGAGGAGGGATTAAAAGTAAGCAGGTATAAGGTAAGTTTTTATTATGGGAGACAGGTCTGTATCATTATTATCCTTTTTGCGTTGGGTTGCTTTCAGATTGGCCACAAGCAGCATATGGATTGGCGGGGGAATTTGGGTTTGTTGATGCCACTTAAACTGTAAAAGTTGGTCTGTTCGTACATACTTTTTTTTTTTTAAAAAAAAAATCTTAAACCAGAAATTATGCGACATCTATGTGCTTTTTTATCTGTCCTCCAACGGCCCGATATCCTAGGTGGATTGTGACTGTTGTGATTCTTGTCACTCGGGTTGTTCACTGGTATGTGAACCTAAGGAGTGATATACGATGTTTATTATTACAAGTTATGAGATATCGTTACATTTTTTTTTTTAAAGTTCAACTCGGTTTAAGCTGATGTTTTCTTGGTCTTCCTAACTGACTGAAACAAATGCGTGCGTACTCAAAACAAATAGCAGTACCTAAAAAATCAAATCAAATGCACCATTGGTAGATCCTCAAAGAGAGACACATGTAAATCAAATCAAACTGGACTAGAGACAATCAAGGGAGTATGCGCCCCTAGATGCTCGTCTTGGGTTTTTCCCGTCTCTTGCCCCCCCAAGATATTTACGATGTCTGATGGGGTCTGGGGCGCATCCTCGAATATATCACTATCGTCATCTCCATCACTATTATCCGCTACATCTTCTTCATCGCTATGGTTCTCTTCTATGGGGGTAGTAGACGGTGATGGCGGCGGCGGTGACGGTGGTTTATCTATAACCTCGATTATAGTGAGGGGTCTCTGATAATTCGAAGCTTCGTTTGATGGCGGTTCTACTGCGGGGGAACGAGTCAGCAGGAT
Organism: Tuber brumale; assembly: GCA_014065205.1. Lineage (NCBI taxonomy): Eukaryota > Fungi > Ascomycota > Pezizomycetes > Pezizales > Tuberaceae > Tuber > Tuber brumale. The sequence goes on along the minus strand of JACCEG010000406.1, from coordinate 127,730 downwards.
TGAGGGAAAAGGCAGGATTTACAAACCGGTGGTTTCATCAGTGTCTCCAGAGTCAGTCCCCCGAGCCACGTCCTCAACTATGCTTTTAGGTGAATCCTCTCCGTGAATAGAGGTCGCTTGAGAATCGTCTTGTGAATCAGGAAGGGGCTGCTGGAACTGGATCTCGTCGATGTGTTCCATTTGGGGCGCTTCTGAAACTACTTGCCGGAGATCTAAACCGGGAAGCCTTAAGTGGGGGGGAGGGAGAGACGAACCATCCGGCTCTAGTGGGGCTAACGGGCCTTCCGTCATACCTTCATCCAAGAGAGAGGGGGTCTGAAACGGTGGAATATTGAGTGGCTCCCCACCAATATCTCAAAGCTCAAGGTCAGCTTCACTTATAAACTATGAGGGGATCGACGAACCCGAGAAGAATCCTAAACCCCTAGAAGGCGCCCGGGTGGTGTCGTTAACTTGCGGGTCTGAATCGAGGTCTATAAGTGGTGGTACCCCCGCTTCTCCTTCATATTTAGGCCCTAGGACTTTGTTAGACTACTCGCCACTCTCAACGGGAAGATGGCGAGCAAACCGGGTGAAACGTCCAGCCCATCGAGTAATTCGATTGCGGAGGGGTTTTGGGGAGAGTTTTCCTCTTTCCCTCCAAAAAAGTCTATCAGCGGAGCCTCTGTGGCCGCTACCTCAACGCTCTCTTCGAGGTCGAGAAGATCTTCTGTAGTATCGGTTGATCCAACTGACTCTGAGCCTGACACAGAATACCCGCGATCCGACCATACTGTCCTGCTACGGCTACTAGTTGTGCTTGGCGGCGGTGAAACTATTTTTTTTTTTAATAAAAAAGACATCAGTTTCAATCCCATGATATATTGCAGATATGCAGATGAATTACCATATCTTAAAACATGGCTTGGACGCGAATAGTATTCCTCGTGTTCCTCAATCCTTCTCCTTTCTTCATTCAACTGATTCTCCCGAATCCTCTTAACCATATCTTCAACGCCATCCAGCATAGTGTAAAACGTGTTGTCTCTTCTCTGTATATTCCTCAACAGGTCTTCAACTGCTTTGACGATAATCATTTCGCCTCCACCAGATTCGGTAGCCGTAATTATTAGGTCTTCTATATGGCCTTTAATTTGTGAGACTCGGATCGATAATGAATTGCACTCCTCATCCAGGCTCTGGCTTAGCTGATCAAATTCAGTAAGTACGACGCCCAATCTACCATCCGGTCTGCGTAACTGCTCCATTGCACTTTCTAACTCAACAAGTTCGGTCAGAGCTCTATGCTGACGATCGAGGTGGCCCCTCAGTTGGGTAATTTCGAACTCATTTTGGTGGTTCTGAATAATGAGCTCTTCCCTCTCCTGCTCAAGAGGGTTTGGGCCCACAATATTGCTGGAATTGACATTAGTATTTGCATGGTTACATGTGTATTTGTATGTTTACTAATAGGGGTGAGGAAACGAGAAGGATATATCTTACTCAATAGCAGCTTTTACTACCTGATGTACTGCGTTCCCAACTACAGGTATCCTAGCCACAACTTCCCGCTATGGTTGTATCGATGACAGTTAGCCAAAATCCATGAATATAAAGGTACCAACCCCCCACCCCTCATCTTCCCAAATCCAATCCCTCACTTACCCCTACTGCCATCGGCTTCGTCAACCTACTTTCGCTGATTTTGATCCGATTAACCCCCAGCTTGCTATCAACATTCTGCATTCTCCTTCTTACTATCACCAGCTGCGCCCGAGTATCCTCCTGTCCTCGGGAAATGCCCGCCTGCTCCCGATCAAGTTTGACCTTGACCGCATCACACTGATCCAGCAAATTTTCCCATTTTTCTTTGAAACCCGCCAACCGCTCTTGTTGGGCGATGGCCACTTCGAGAACCAGCATGGCCTGGGAAGAGGCATCGAGAAAGGCACCAACATCCAAAATATTTCCAGTGCTGCCACTTTGCTCCGGTTCAAGGATGGACCAAAGCACCTCGCGCATCGAATTGATAGCGGGCTCCAAGGCCGTATAAATTCCTGCTTCCTGCGAGGAAGCTAAGGCTTCTCTCACCTGTGGGACAACATGCCCTTCCCATTCGCTTGCTAGCTTGTCAGCGAACGCAAGGATATCCCCTATGTGCCCTTTCAGGATGATGCTGTCTTCCATGTCGAGCTGTCGCAATAAACCGGCTGAATGCGCTTCTGGGGAGTGAGCAAATGCCTTCCACAGCGTGCCGTATAAGGAATGGGCTTTTTTTTTAGTAATATAAGAGTGATAGTTTGTAGGTTGTCCGTCCGCTATGCTGCTCTTAAAATTGGAGTTGGGGCAACGAGCGCCCAAAGGCCTTTTTGTTTCCTTCTGTTTTGTAGGTCTTGTTCGCACAGTGCCCCGGGTTCGCCGCAGAAATCACCCATCCTTAAAGGGGGCGTTGGCTACCGTATCGCAGTACAATACAACCGTGGGCTTCAGCACAATGTCTCAGCACAGGCGCCACAGCCAACACCGTCGTTAATGACAACCCGCTTCTGACGAGACGCCTGATGGGGCGGTTTCACTCTACCGGTATGCCATTACAGTACCGGTACTCGAGTGCTCGAGTACAGTACTGTACTCATAAATCCGATTAGCCAGCCTTCCCTAACACCGCACGGGTGTCTCTCATTTCACAACTGTTCCCTACTTTAGAAGCACAACTTACGTCAAGACTTTAGCTCCCGCTACTCATAAGTCGGCCGTTATTATAAGCCACTATCCCGCGGCTGCGGTGCAAGGTTGATAGAGGAGGCTCGCAAACCAGGCTTTTCAACCTCCTGCCAATAATTCCAGGGCGCACGACGGAATTGAGCGCGATGTGGTATCATGCGCTGCGGTAGAGTGCTGTACTACCCTTGGCACCTTCCGGGGCTTTGTTTCTGGGTAGATATGATATTCCCATAAGAGCCGGTATTCAATTGCGGGCCCTAATAAATCCAAGGGCAACATCAGATTGTTGACATTGGTGCTCGTATAACTATTTCATACTCCTCTTACAGTAGGCTATGCCTTACTTGTACAGTAGTTGTCGCGATTTGTACGTCTCGTTTGACTGGTCTTCCAGCGGAAGTTCCCGCGGACATGGCAGGCTAATGCTAAAAGGTTTTAATAGAGGACCGGCGGCGCGTCCGAAGCTAGTTACGGTAGCTCTCATGGTTTGGTTGCCCGTGATGCAATGTCTAATACATCAAACCCGGGTTAGTCTTAATCTCTTCGCGCCATTACTTAGAGCGGGTACTAGAAACTGTCATTCACTTGTGGTCACTCGCCTGAAGCAGAGCATTGGTAGGATATGGGAAACAGCAACCAAGATACGATTTTAACAAGTCCAGGCTATGGTGGGACAGATCACACTTCCTTCGGACGATTTCTAGCTCCCCATGAAGCAAGTAGCCGCGATCCGTCCGGGGATATCTGGGAGCAATAAAAAGTGAGAGGTCTCGGGCACCTGTAGTAGATCCCCCGGGCACTATCCTGCCATCGTCCGGATGGAAATGTTCAGGATCTGTCTCCTACGAAAACCCCCGATCCTTACCCCCCCTCATCCGGAGTATGGCTCATAGGCATCATATACAGCCGATGAGGTACCGGTATGGTTTCCCCGCTGCGAAACCACGCCTAAGTCGGGCCTAGTAGTTCTTACTAATGCTTATGGGATCGTTTATGGTTTGAATTTGATCATTTCACTACTTGTGTGTGTCACCCAATGGACCACACTCAACCCCTTCTCAATGTGTTCACGAGTGATTATCAGTGACAATGTAGCAAAGCTTAAAGTCTGGAGCTTTGGGTGTTTCAATGCTAGAAATGTAAAATGATAGGACAAAAGGTAACCCGATTTACAAAAGACTTAAAAGCTATACGGAATAGAGCTCAACCAAAACCCCCCAACACCCGGCCGCCACCTTCTAAACATGATATTACTGGAGAATGTCAGCAACAGGTCGCCTACAGCCCATACCATAGAATAGACACATACCAAGAAGTAATCAGCCACTGGCTTTTTCGCTGGCATTCCTCTACTATCCTGGGGGGCCGCTTCGAAAACTCGGTACCGTCTCCCCGGCCCTCTTCTGACCACACCAGACCCTTGCCCTCGGCCAGAAGCTGCAGACCACTGGATCCCGGCACCACTACCATTCCTTTCTTCTCCAAGCTCAAGAATTGCGGCTACATTACCGCAACGGTAACAGTAATTCGGTGCGGACCAGACAGTTACGATACTAGAGTCGAACATTTCTTTGAAGCCTTCCATTACGAGCTGATGGGCTCGGGCTATTAAGGTAAGGTTGTTTAGATGATTGAAATGCTTTACTATATCAGCTCCAAAGAGAAAGCCGGCGCCACGGGGAGAAAGGCCCCAGCCATCGATCTCTACTTTTGTCAGATTTCTGTAGGGGGATCTAGGGTTGGGGGTGGGGGGAACAAGTTACCATCTGGGTCAGACCAGAGGAGATCGCACATTGCGCCTTCGTGCGGAACCTCCTGTTTCCTATCGAGCAATCGAATCTTATCCACACTGTCCACAAGAGGGCTTAACCCTCCATGAACGCACAGAACAGCACCGTTATTCACACCCTTTGTTCCCCCAGAACTTCCTGAAGCACCAGAGCCAGGTGGTCCTCCCACTGTCCCACCATCGCCACCACCAGCACTACCCTCCTGGAGCGAGTTAGCAGCATTCATCAATCCAGCCCCATCATCTCTCCTCTTCAACCTTGTAACAACGTCGCCACCAACGCCTACAACCTCAACTTCACATTCTTCATTCTCGTCGCCAACGAACGACCCAGCGCCAACAACCAGTGCACCCAATGCAAGGTAATCAAAGACCTCACAACAATACCGCCATACATTAGCGCTTCCATACTTTCTGAGGCACTCGTCATAAAATCCGTAAACCGTGGTTATCTGCCGGCTCTCGTGGTTTCCTCTAATAAGGGTTATCCGATCCGGATATCGCACCTTCAGACTCAGTAAAAGCAAGAACGACTCTAAACTGTAAAAACCGCGATCGACGAAGTCGCCCATAAATAAGTAATTTGTTTCCGGCACGTCACCGCCGACTCGAAAGAGCTCCATGAGATCATGAAATTGCCCATGGATGTCGCCGCAAATTGTTACCGGCGCGTCAACGAGTTGGACATTCGATTCTTCGATTAGTAGCTCGCGAGCTTTATAGCAGAGCTCTCGGACGGCCGGTTCAGGGATTGGCTTGCATGAGCGGAGAAGGGATATTGCGCTGTGGTTTAAGTTAGCGAATGGAGGCTCCGTAATGTAGGGGTGAAGGGAGCTACTGGTCGAGATCGCTCATATTGACGGTTAAAGATAACGGTAGGCGGGTCGCGATACTCTCCGTAGAGTTTCCAACAGAGTGCGTTGTGTGAGGTGGGAAGGTGGGTGTTGTGGATAGCTGTGCGTAGTTTCCGTTGTTGTTTTGGTGAATGATGATTTTTGCAGTTAGGCCATGAGGGTTGGCGATCACAGTAACCGCGGGCAGAAGTGGAAATGCGGCTCCGATAATCACAGTTAGCGTTTAACCCTTGCCATCAACGCCTCAACCAAAACTTCTTCAAGTTCGACGAGTAAACCCCCCCCCCCCCAAAAAAAAGGAATCAGAAAAGGGAAGCAAAGGAAAGAGGAAATGGATGCACCAGAAGATCGAGACGTCAAGCTACAGAAGGTCTCAGGTGACCTCCTCCTTCGATTTAAGGAATCCCTCCCCCGCCTTTTGCACCAAGATGGCTCTACCGGGCCGCCCCGGTCAACAGTTGACTCCAAGGAACTTGACTCCATGAGGATTCTTGTGAGCATTCCTACTACCCTGTTCATGCGTTGATTGACTTTGCACAGATAGAACCATTCCAAGAGTCTCCGCAGCTTCTCGATCCGTATTTAAACTCGTTTCTCGCGCCGCTTACGGGCGCATTCCTAGCTCTCCTCGATATTCCAAATTCGAAGACTTCTCGACCGCCATTGCCTAAATCAACAGGTTTCGATCGTACGGAAATACCATGTCATGAAGCTATTGCTAGGTTACTTTACACGCTGTGCAAGATCCGGGGCTCCAAAATCATTACCCGATTCCTACCTAACGAACCCCGCTGGCTAGAGCCACTCACAGATCTACTTACACTTCGAAGCACAGGGTCCTCAAGCAGCTGGCAGTTTCGGTTTATACTATTGCTATGGTTGTCACATTTACTCCTTGCACCCTTCGATCTAAGCACCATCTCGACCCCAAGCACGGAGCCGATACCGCTTCCAGAGCACCTTGATATCAAAGAGCTACCCGACCTCTCTCGGCGACTCCTTCAATTGGCAATTGCACATCTCGCCTCACCGGGAAACCGCGAGAGCGAAACCGCATCACTCTTGATTGTTCGATTGTGCATCCGGAAGGATATGGGGTTGTTGGGACTTCTCCCAGCTATGATTTCCTGGTGTATGGACACTTTTTCAATCAAGCAAGAGTCTACGGATTCGGCATACACTAGCCTCTTTCGAAAGGCTAGTGTTCTATCCGTTCTGGCTGGCCTGTTGGCTCAGGCCGATCGCACTGCGAGCACCCCGTTTATAATTCCAATATATAGGCTCGTACAAAAGATTGAGTTAGAAGATGGGAAGGAGTGGGACTCTGCTAACATGAGAAGACTTGGGACCAAAATATATCGATGGGTGGCAATACTATCTCTGACTAGAGAAGGGGAAGAAAAGAACGAGGATAACGTTGTTGAAGACATAATCGGGCGGCTATTAAACTCTCTCGGTGATAGAGATACCGCCGTGCGTCTTGGTGCATCGAAATCCCTTGCAGTCATTTCGAGAAAATTACCGCCAGATATGGCTGGGGAAGTTCTAGAAGCTGTCATGGGTATCTACGAGGAGGACATATTCTATTCCCCCCCTTACGGACCAAATAGGAAGAAGATGCTTACAGCAGTCAACGCCGAGAAATGGCACGGAGCAACGCTTACGCTTGCCACATTTCTTCGGGAAAGGGCTGTTCGTAGCACAGATGTGCTAGAACGCGTGGTTCACTGCATAATAGCTTCTTTGTCGTTTGAACAACGGAGAACTACATTTGCTGCCGGCGGGAACGTGCGCGATGCTGCTTGTTATGCCGCCTGGAGTCTTTCCCGGTCGTATACAACTGATGAGTTAAAAGCCGTGGGCAATTTTGATCAGCGAGGGTTCGTCCAACAAGTCCTTGCTGTTGAGCTAATTGTTGCCGGAGCATTGGATCCCTTAGGGAATATCCGGCGAGCTGCATCTGCTGCTTTACAGGAACTTGTAGGAAGACATCCCGGAATGGTTGAGGAGGGCATAAATGTTGTGCAGGTTGTAGATTATAATGCTGTTGCGCTACGCCGGAGAAGTGTGGTTAAAGTGGCAGCGGAAGCAGCAGGGCTGGGTAGTGGGTACTGGCATGGAATTGTCAGTGGGATAGTAGAAGGGTGGAGAGGCATCGGTAGTGGTGACATTAGCGGGAGGAAATTGAGCGGGAATGGTCTTGGAGAGTTGATATACATTGCTCTGCCTGGTGACGATGAATGCCCAGGCGACAAAATGGCTGAGCGCGTGGTGGAGACTGTATCATCTCTTCTCCGCCGAATCCAGACTGATGGGAAAAGCGATGTTGAGATATACCATGGCGCAACTTGGGCCCTGGCCTCCGCGATTCTTAATGTTCCTCCTGATGTGTTCACCCCGATAAAATCGGCCTTACTTTTACCTCCGTTCGAAAAGCTCACGGGAAATGAATTTCTCAATACCCTTCTTCGCCCAGAATTAGCTTCTGAATCGACATCCCGTCTTGTCTCCGCTCTTTGTCTTCTCGATCCTCTTCCAATCCCTGTTATCAGAGTCTATATCGCTATAGTAGAAGCAAGCCTGGATCGCAATGAGGACATAGTCCTTCAACAAGCCGTGCCAGCAGCTAGAAGACTTATAGCTCTATTATCGCTCCCAAACAGGGACAACTTAATCTCATCCTGGAATCGTCGGGCATCTTCCAACCGGAAAAAACGTGGGTACATCCTTGCCCTAGGCGAAGTCCTTCCATTCCTTCCAATGTCCACAGATCTGCGGAAAGCCACTGTCTCGTCGCTATTGAAGGCAGCTGCTTCTGAGGAAGTTGAGCGTCGGGTAGCGGGTATAACCGCTATTTCCAGAGGAGTTCTATCAGGAGAAGATTCTACGGAGGATGTGATCCAGGCAATAGTAAATTCCCTCGACGATTACGAGGTTGATTCACGAGGTGATGTGGGTAGCTGGGTGCGCTCAGAAGGGGTTAAGGCTGTTCTCGAGCACTGGGAACGCTTAGGACATGAAGACGCCCAGTGGCAGGTTCTAGAAAGAATAGTTCGTCTTTGCGCGGAAAGACTCGACCGAGTTCGAGTGAGGGCTTGTGAAGCACTTGTGAGAATATCCGAGAGTGAGAAGTGGAAGGATCTAGCCGAGTACATCAATATGTATAGCTTTACCCCTACAAACCTGTTCCCAAATATTTTGCTAATCAATAATAGCGAAGTGCTTAAATCAGAGATATCAGCCACTTCTGTCTCATCGCCTGAATACTTCACTTCTCTGATATTGCTGTTAACCCACCCGCGCCTCTCAACGCCATTTCTCAAAGGCCTTGTACTCTCCGCTGGCGCAGGGTCGGACAGCCTATTAAAGACTTCTCGGGCAGCCCTTCTATCCTTTCTATCAAACACTTCTCCAACGCCTATCCTAAGTACCCTAACATCACTCCTACCACATGAAAGGACCACAATCCCAACACTAGAGGTCATGTCGGCGATCTTGGAATCAATTCCCTGCACCCCTCCTGCAAGCCTGTTTCCTTGTGTTCAAAAGTCACACTATAAAAGCGCCAATCACGGTAGATTATCTGCCGCAGTGAGGGTTTATGGCGGGATCTACATGAATGAGGATAAATCAGGAAGAAAAGTTGTGGTTGAAAAGCTCGTGGCTATGCTAAATCACCCATTCCCAAAGATCAGGGAGGGGGCTGCAGAGGTTTTAGTCGGTGTTGCCGGGTGTTTGGGGGATGAGATTAATGGAAAGGCCATTGAAGCCTTGGCTGGATGGGATTGGCTTGGTGGTGGAAAGGAAAGAGGGGCTGTGGTTAAGAAGGTGAGGGGGTGTTTCGACGCACAGTAGGTGCGAAAGAGATATTGCGAGACGCCTTCAGGGCGGCGAAAGATCCCCTAACCGGATAAAATAATTATATCTTACTGACCGAATACACATGTATAGAGCTACTGCGGATTGCAGAGATATAACCGAGTGCGCATTAAGGGTTATCCTAATTGTCAATCAATTCGTCGAGTGACAACCCATGCTATCAAGATCTCAAAAATAAATATTGGAAGACCAATCATATTTAAAGCCCATTGTAATCCAAGATACTATAATATTGTAATTTTCACCACGGCAAACCCCCCCCCTGGTCCAAAAGATCATAAGAAAGGGAAAAGAAAAAAAGAAATCTGCTCAACACCTCCCCTCCCGTCGATGACAGTAGCAGAAATACACACCATGTGCACATCATGAGCCAATTCGCTCATGATCCTCCAGGCCCACAAACTAAATCCCCCAACCTCGCAAAACTACTAACCTCAAAACAGCCAGCCGGCAACCCAGCCTACCAAAACCCACAAAACACCCCACGAATCAAGAAATCAATCAACCAGTCAATCAATCAGTCAGTGCGCTTCAAATTTTTATTTTTATTTCTCCCACCCTCCCTACCCAACGCAAAACCGCTCGATCGCGCAAGTGCTTCCATAATTGGTAAGGTTTCTGTTTTCTTTTTCTTCCATTTCTCTCTATCTCACTTACCCACAGCCCGTACTATATGCAGTCTAACCGGTGCCCTTAACCGACGTTTTTTTTCTTTTTTTCTTTCTATGATATCTTACCCAAGTTGGATGGATTGATTGATTACTCGTAGAGTATCATGGGCTAATAACGAACGAAGCCCCATTACGGCTATTGTACTGTAGACCACACCGTGCCCCATAGTGCGCCGTGCATGCCTTAATTGGCGCATGAAGCTTAGCACCGTAAGAAGTAAAAGTAAGAAGGGAGAAGGAATACTGTACTTGTTAGGGTCCAGGTTAAGTTATTCGTTGCCCTTCCCCCGCCCACCTGTTCTTCTATCCGTGTTGTCTTGTCCGTCTGAACAGGGAAGCTTGATCGGTTATTAGGATTACTAAACAGATCGAATACCGAACGGAGAGACAAAGATTCAAATCTCCGCAGGGAAGGGAAGGGGGGTAGGGGAGAGAATCAGGATCTATCTGCCGAATGATGCATTTCAGAGCTTGTTTCAAGGTTTTTTTCTTCTTCCTCTTTCCCCCCCCCCCCCTTTTTCTCTTCATCTTGGAATACCGGTAGAATACGAGTGTAAGGACTGTTGTTGACCATTAGTTGCTGATACCAATGGAGTATAATATATGTCATAGTAATGGGTTTCAAAGGCCTGTAAACCTACCGATTTTACTTGCTATAAGGCACGGTAAATCAGCAAGTGGGATAGGTGTAATACTCAATCCATCCATGTAACTAGTACTAGTACTGCATACCAACTGAGCGAACGGTACAGTTACACGGCTGTATTTTTTTTTTTTTTGTGAGGCGCAGGAGCAATTTTGTGTACTGTACAAGTACTACAAGGTCGGTAAATCGAGTGATCAATCATGTAGCATTTCCGCTCTTACTTCGTGCCGCTGTGAATGATGGCTACTTACCTGGGTAGCTCTTAGCTTAGCAGGCTGGCAAAATGCCCATTATCACCGTATTTTATTGTCGTACAGGACGGTCTGGTAGGTAGGGACTGTACAGTACTCGAGTATCATAGCTAAAAACCAACTTTACACAATCCATCCACCCTGGGCACGCAAAAGAAAAAAAAAGGAAGAAAAAAAAAAAAAAAAAAAAACCACCTTCCTAAGCCTCACTTCACCAAACCAGGCAACTAATCAAATCTCAAATAATTCCTACCCGCGATAAGAAGGCCCGTGATTACTGTGTTTTGTTTACTTTTTGTTTTTTTGCGCTCCCTCGTGAAGAAAAGAGGCGGTGGGGAGGGGGAGGCGATGGGAAATTATGTCCCCCAAAAGCAAACTGTGCCGCAATAGTGCAGGTTGGGGCGAGGGAGAAGGAGTGAAGAATGTTTAGCGAATCGAAAGGTTTGTTCATGGTTTTCCACGGTTCAGTTTCCACGGTTCAATTGGTCTATTTATCCCAACTCCGTACTTTTTCTAACCAAATCGACAAATCGACGAATAGTTTTTTTTTCTTCTCTCCTTGCTTGCCTTCCTTTCTCTCCTAGTTTGGCTAAGCTACCGGTAAATGGTCTTTTTTTTTTTTTTTTTTTTTTTTNTTTTTTTTTTTTTTTTTTTTTTTTTTTTTTTGGTGAAACTCTATTTCGGACGGTATTAGTGGTCGAGTTGCGCTGGTGGTGATGATAGGTGGAACGGGTTGGTGGTGATCGTGGGATATATCACATTGCAATTGGGGGATTACAAGTGAGTCAGTTTTCCCCCGGGCGAAAAAGCATTGGAGTTCATGCCCTCTCACTCGAAGGCGAGATTGTGAAAAAGTGAGGCTAAAGGGTATTCCTTTGGCCATGTGAAAACAGTAGAAGCCCTAGCCAGGCGCGCTAAGCTTGTCCTGGAACGGCTGGTGAGCTCTACGATTTGCGCGGAATATTTAAACTCGCCCAATGTGCTGAGTCATTTGAGTACTTAAAAAGACTGAACACCCGACCCTCTGGCCCATGTTCAGCTGCTAGGAGGGCGGAGGCAGGGTGAGTGGGTGAGGAGAAGTGGGTTACCGGTATAGTACGGTATCATACTAGTAACCAATGGACCCCGATAAGCCAGAACTAACTCCTGCAGCTGATTACGAGCATAACTAGTTGAGGCTCGAGACAGGGAAGCGATCCCGGGTGGGGGGGCATGGGGTCCTGTGATTGGTACCGCAGTAGGATACTGTACTTGAACGGGTAAGCCACCGAAGCAGCATAAGTTTAGTCAGTAAAATTTGGATAATAGTCCTTCCGGTGCTTTGCCTAATGATAAGTTAGTAGCTTTAAAGGTGATAGCCTGACTATAACAAAATGGGCTATTGCGAGGTGTGCATTGCCTACCTCCCATCATTCGGCATCTTCCATCCAGTAATACAACAACTGCGTCCTCCGTTGGTTCACACTACCGTCTGCAACCTGAACTTTTTCTCATCAGTTTCACCCCGAGCCAAAAAGAACTGACCGCCTAGTCCATGACCCTGCGTGCACGTTCATCCCTTCAGGTAACGTGCCCGGAGGCCGGCGGGGGAGGAGGAGGGGGGGGGAGGCAAATGTGGAGCCGGAGTGAAGTGTCCCATACAAATTCGCCACAATTCCCTGAATTTTGAATGGGGCGCTCGCTCCTCTTCCACAATATCCCCCCCCCCCTCCTCCAAAGAGGGAGAAGAAGGATCGACCGGAGGTCCGGTTCGCACAGAGTAAGTACGACTGCACGAGTGATTTTCGGGTCAGTTTCCCTCATTCCGAGAGGAGAACAGAAACTTATCACGGATTCGGTACCGCTACCCGAGGAATTGTTTTTGGCTTACTTCGGCAGGGGCCGTTTTTGGTATCATACTAACAAGCACGATACAAGCATTTCTGGCCTTTTCCTCCATACATCAAGGTTCTCACCGGCCCTCCGCTTTTCATTCCGCCAAGTTTTTACTTGCTACTCGCTGCAATACGCGCCACCACCACCACCCCCTCTTCTTACCACCCGGAGCTAGAGAGGTTCTCGGGGCTGGCAGTAAAGGATTTATTTATTTAGCCTTATCCTTTGGTGGCTAATCACGACGTGTTAACACGCCAAGAACTTTTTTCAACGTATTCGATGTCTTTGGAGGGAGAAAACCAACTATTTGTGTTGCCCCACTCCCCGGTAATACAGTACCGGTACCTTATTTGTTAGCATTCAGCGAGGCGCATGCGCGCAGATTAATAAGTGGAGTCTTACCACCGATTGCAAATCGGGGGTTTTTTTTTTTTTTTTTTTTTTTTATCTTTATTTTTTTTTTTATTTTTTTTTTTTTTTGTAAAAGANGGAGAAAACCAACTATTTGTGTTGCCCCACTCCCCGGTAATACAGTACCGGTACCTTATTTGTTAGCATTCAGCGAGGCGCATGCGCGCAGATTAATAAGTGGAGTCTTACTATCTACTGCAAATTGGGGTTTTTTTTTTTTTTTTTTTTTTTTTTTTTTTTTTTTTTTTTTTTTTTTTTTTTTTTTTTGTAAAATAAATAAATAAATAAATAAATAAATAAATAAGTAAATAAATAAATAAATACTATAATATTATTATGTACTCTTTCGTTATTTATGCGGGGAGAGAGAAGAAGAGAGATAGGGTATCATGGCAGAGAGAGAATGGGTGGAAGCGATGAAGGAAGAAGAAACCCAGCCCCCAAACGCAAACATTCCGCACACAATGCAACAAAAAACCTCAGTCTTCGCCAAGGAAGGTATCTCGTCCTGGAAGTCCAGGAACTTTATTAAATACTTGCCAACTACTGCAAATGTAAATGGGTGGCACATCTGGACCATATACCGGTACTCGAGTAAAGCGGCGAAGCTCAAGGCAAGCCATATGCAGGCGGTTAACTTAGTTTACTATTGGTTAAAACCAACTGTCATAGGTGAGACACAGCGAGGGACAGACAGAATACGGTATGGCACACGGATCCGGTACTTGGAAAAGTACTTACAGCGCCTTTGTTAGTTACACCCACCTAGCAAACCCTACAAAAAGACAACAGACTGCCTTCTCTCTCTCTCTCTCTCTCTCTCCACCATGGCTAAAAAAAAAAAGGACCCCCACGGTAGCTGGCTACCTAACCTTCCTAAGTGGCACTTCCGCATAGGCGCGGTCCCTTTTTTTTCTTTTCTTCGTGATTTTTTGATCACATTATCATTATTTCTCCAGGTGAATGAGCTTCTGATCATACTTAAGGTTTTCAACAGGTTACAAGCAGCACAGTAACCATGCGGTAGGGCGCGCGGGCAGGGGGAGGGAGGGAGTGTGGGAGGGATTATGGGAGGATAGATAGATACGGTAGAAAATAGAATCATCATATAACTCGAATAGCCTGCGAAATTAAGTTTCGATATTAGAATATGCTCCACGAGCACGGTAATGAATGGTTAAGGCGGGAACAAGGTGATCCGTCTGTGTGGCATGCACCGTAGGGATAATTCCCAAGGGGAGGAGGCTCTCCGGGTATCGCACAAATTGCAATGTATTGGAAACAGAACGTTGTTGTCACGCTACGGCAGTTGAGCGAGCACGGATACTGTGACGATTAACGAAGGGCTTACCTACCTGCACTTGCTGTAACTCTACAGGAAAAAAATATACCGCGCCGTGTGATATAATAAAGTAAGGGGAAGAGCGAGAGAGAGAGAGAGAGAAAGGAAGAAAGGTAGAGGAGGCGGAAAGTAAAATAAATATAAATAAAATAAAATAAAAATAAAACCCTATGGTAATTGTGAAGTTACTAACGGGGGTCGACTAATATATTTTTTACCCATGATATTGTACTCGCGCAATACTGCCCCCGGCATAGGTTTTGACGTAAGAATACTGTACAGGATTAAAAGTGGCGAGGCAGGTTAGTGGGATCCAACCGGGGTATCATAAGTGAGGTACTTGCTACAAGAGTACAGTACCGTATTGGTTTAGCAGTTGTTGTAGATGATAATGGGGGGTTACCGGTACGTACCCACAATGGGTAGTAACAAGTTACAGGATACTGATGAGTGAATAAAGGAAATATAATTAACTGGGTTAGCCTGGTTAAACAAGAAAAGTATACTCGAGTATCAAGGAGATAATTTACTACTAGGTATAAACATGGGTAGGTAGGCAATAACTATCAATCTAGCCCCCCAGTAGCTATAGTAATGAGGTTCCATTGCGCTCACTATTTTTCACTACTCCGGGACAAACGGTAATGGTGGTAATGGTGGAAATAATAACAAGTAGATCAATAATAGATGAATAGAGGGATGATAGATATGATTGTTAGTATGTATTATAATAATAATATTATTATTATTATTATAATGTATAGGCTTGAGGGTTCGTTTTTTCCTCTTCAACTATGATATCATATTCTGAGATGGCAGAGGGGTTTTCTTCAAGTTTACCCCGGGCACTTGGTTCCCTGAAATATCATACAGCATAATTCAGTCCAGCATACTCAAGTATGATACTTGTAAAATGGGAGTAGTCTTTCAGGCCCAACCCGACTCTGACACAGGTATCATACCATATTATAAGTTGTCTCATGCTGAAACATATGATCACAAGCACAGAGGAGAGAAAAGAAGAAGAAAAGAATACAATGTAACTCAAACCCCCACGATTGACTCTTTCCTCCACTACTGTGGTCTCAAAAATGGTGATAGATATAGATGCGATCAGCGGCTCAACGCTCAATCAAACACTGAGCAAGTCAGTGAGCGCACAGCATACAGCAAGAAGAGACAGTACTCTAGTAGTATGTATTGCCGCGGAAGCCCTTGCAATTCTCAATCTCTGTCAAGTCTCCACTGTCCCTATCAATCATCGCATCGACCCATGAGGGGTTCAACTTGGCAAGGTAACAGAGTTGAGGAGACCAGTTAATGAGATCCAACACTACCACCGGGCTCAGGCTCTACCGTGCTAGGAAAGCACCACTCCTTCAAAAGCACTAGCGGGGGGGGGGGGGCAGATCTATTTTGCTAGGATAAAATATATTGATTAAACTTAAGCACTTTTGTCTCTTAACCTAGAGATTAGCGATGTGCCGGGGGTAACATAGAGGAAAGGTTTTTACGGTATGATACTACGCTGCACTATGACAATTAGTACTCCCCCCCCCCGGCTCTCCCGGACTTGGTTCCAGGTAATGGTCCTGGGTTGTTTTTTTATTTTTATCTTTTCCAGACCTAGAAATTGCTAGACTTTATTAATGAACTCTGTCTAGATCTTCGCAGTTACTCATTGTAAACCCAGCTCTACTAGTTTGGCTTGGTACTGTACGGTACTGCACTGTACTCGTAAACAGGTAGGCAGGTAGGCAGGTAGGCAGGCAGGCAACTCTAACTAGGCCCCCATATGTAACTGACCTGACCTGACCAGGCCAGGCTAGGCCAGGCCATGTCGCTCCAATATATCATTCGTCCATACGATAAAAAAGATGGTGCTGCCGGGGGGTGATGGTTGGTGGTCAAGGTGGGTGTGAAACCGGAGTACTTTACGTTCCTTTAAATGCCGAGCTTACCGACTATCCATCCACTCACTCTAATACGAGTGATCCACCGTCCCCTTTCTGCTACTTGTACGAGAGCACAGTACTCGCACGAGCAATGTGCAGTCCGCTGTGCAGATAAAGGTATCGTACCGTATGAGCCCGCTACCGGTATTCTGACGGTCATTCCCCATCCACCCCCACTCCTCTCATCCCTCCTCCCTCCCATCCTGCTGCCCCCCCCCCCCCGCTATTGCCATGCAGACTGGGTGAGAGAAATCTATTGGGAGGAAGAGGAACTAACACTTTGAGGCAGTTAGTTCAAGAGCTGGGGCGCACATGTAAATAATTTAGTGGGGTCTTGTCGGTATTCCATGGCGGAGCATCCTTGCTTTTTTCCGTTCTGGCTCCCTATTACCATTTATTTTATCGGGGTTTTCCTTTTAATTTCTTTTTTTACCAAAACCCACCCTAACAAACTCCTCCTTGCATTCTTCGGCTCTTTAGGTTTGTATCATAGTTATTCAGGCTTTTACGGGGTGGGGTGGAATGCTTCTGATGATCGAGTGGCAGGGCCCCAGTTTATTTATTTATTTATTTATTCATTTTTGAAAGAAGGCAGAAAAAAAAAATAAGACCTACCTTTGACTATTATTCATTAAGTTACCGATAAGCCAATTCGTTGCGGTCACTGATTAGCTTGGCTAGGGTTAGGGTTTTTTTGTCTATGTGGATCGTGTGGGTAGATCTGACTAACTTACTAAGGTTTAGGGTATCTAGGCATAGGTTATGGGTATAGTGAGAGGTTATCGGTATGTGAAATAAGTAAGATCGAGGACAAGGGTAGAATTGAAGCGAGGTAAGCAAGGTAGAGAGAGAAGAAGAGGAAAAGGGAGAGGAAGAAGAGGTTGCAAGACAAGACATTGTCAATTGGTTGTGCTTCAGATATGGTACGATACCGGTATCATCAACGAGCATCGGCCGGGCACCACAAGCACGAACCCTGCAAAAAGATCCATCGGATTATCATACTTATCTATTGGGTTCCCGACGAACCGAAAGTTCCAAGTAAGTAACCCATGCTTTTTTACTTCTGTCTCTCTCTATATATCTCTCTCTCTCCTCTATCCATCCCTTCTCTCAACTAGCCGGGCGTTTCCTACTGGTCGTGACACAACTGGCTGGCATCATACGTTGTTTTGGCCAGCCCCATCAAAAAAAAAAAAAAAACCCCCCCTCAGCCAGCTTTCTACCCGAACAGTAAACGCCTACCTATCTACCTGCCTACCGTACCCTTACTGCACCATACGGTAAGTCTTTTCCTCACCGAGCACTTGCCTAAACCCGAGTAAAGCCTCGTCAAAATAACTACGGCATTGTTGTATCATAATATCATCCTTTATTTACACGTTACGGGGAATGAACCCCCTTCTCGTGCGAAGTGTATTGATTTGAATGACTAAATCATTATAATATTATCGAAGGAAATACCTGGAGCAGAAAGCGCTCCACCTACCTACCCACCTACCTACCATAACTTGCGCGGCGGAGGGGGGGGGGGGTAAGGCAAGGTGAGGTAATGAATTGCACATACATAAATAAACCGGCTTAAGGGAAAGAAAGAAAGAAAGTGTTTTAAGTTCTCTGACTTGCCTGCCTGTCTGCCCCCAATATATTTATTTGTGGGAAACAAAAAAAAAAAAAGAAAAAAAAAAAAAGGCTAGCAAATCTGTGGCACTCTCTTACACTAACGCTTGGCTGATACCTTAAATTTGGTGGGTCACACAGCTATTTTTTCCCTCCCTACCGTATTGCTTACCGTATTTATTCACCTTAGTGTATTTGAACCTCGCTGTCATATGTCAAGCAAGTACCATACCCACTTTCGAGGATGCAGAGTTACCGTACTTGCACTGTTACTATATTGGATGAAATTTTCACGCTATCCATTGCTATCGGAATCGAAAGGTGGTTGGTTGGTTGGTTGGTGGATATGGTGCTCCGTGGCACACTCACTTTCAGATGATGCTAATCTGTCGAGTCACATAAAAAAAAAAAAACTCTGTAAACACACGTGGAAATATAGCAAGGAGAAGAATCGCCGGGTCGATCCTGCTTTTTTAGGCACTATTGTTGAAAAGGCAAGGGAAGTGAAGGGAGGATGATCGATAAGTGAGAGAGAGATAGGGAGAAGAGAGGCCTGCGCGATTCCATTTCAACATACGCTACCGTACTATATTTTCCTGCTATCATATCATAGTATAGCACAGAAAATATGCATAG
This sequence comes from Tuber brumale, assembly GCA_014065205.1. NCBI lineage: Eukaryota > Fungi > Ascomycota > Pezizomycetes > Pezizales > Tuberaceae > Tuber > Tuber brumale. The sequence goes on along the minus strand of JACCEG010000406.1, from coordinate 109,098 downwards.
GATAGAACAGTTAGGGGAAAAAAAAAAAAAACGTAAATTCCAATCAATTAAAAACCTTTGAATCCAGATAGAGTGACAATCAACCTAATGACAGAAGTAATATTAATATAATATACATATCATAACCCTATGATCTTAGGGAATTGTTATATGCGCGCCCTCTATCGACGCCAGTTTTCGGAAAAGAAAAATCGGATTGGGGGGGGGGGGGGCATGAGATCATTGTTGATTGTTCCGCTTCTTCTTTTTTATTTTCTTCCGAAGGAGAGAGAGAGGGGAGGGGGGGGGGGGACGATATGACTTTTGGCTGGGTGGTTCAGATTAAGGTTTTTCTTGAACATGCCGCTACCATTCACTCTCCTCTTCTCTCTCATTATCTCCCTCCTACCGTATTGTATGCTCCATTTGCGCATCCCTTGCTTTGCGTTGGATACCTTAGGTTCTGTACTTGTAAGAGTTCAGTTTAATATGTTGCAGATGTTTGAAATTTGTGTGTGCCCTATTATGTTTTTCTTGTTTTTTTTTTTGGTTTTTTTTTTTTTCGTCGAGGCCACGTTCCTTAAGGAGAGGAGTTGAAGGGTACCACCGTAGTTGAAGCGGAGAAGAAAAACTCCTCAGGAAAACAGAAATCAAGCAACATTGGAGGTGGAGCCTACAGTACTTTTACCGTACGCCTCAGCCTAAGATTATGTGCGATGTTGAAGGTGCATTAATAAAACGGTGGGCGTCTGCCTTCCATCTCCTCTCCTTTATTATTATTATTATTATTATTATTTTTTGCAGGACTTATAATAATGACGGACTGAATGAGTGACTGACAGACTGATTGTAACGTTACGATACTGTGCCGCCTGAAGTGGAAGGAGAGAGAGGGAGGGAGGGAGGCAGGGAACCCACTTGAATCGGGAAATACCGGTTGGTGCGAGCAATTAACCTTTACTCCTCTGTTCTCCTCCTTCTCATTATGATACTTTACGAGTATAAGAAATGAAATTTAGAGGAGGATAAATTTTAAATTCCATAGGTGTTTATCATAGGTAGACATGATAGGTACTGTACCAGCACTCCAACAGTTTACTACCGGTAGTACCGGCAGGCAGATTTCTAACCGGTACATACCGGAATCCAGGACCGTCCATTCGCTCCCCTGCTTCAGATTGTGGGCAAAGGGAGAGGCAAGAAGTCTGTTATCTGTTTCAAAAAAGGTCCTCCTCAGTGCTAGAATCTCTCCAAGATTTTTTTTTCTTTCTTCTTCTCCTCTCGAACGTAATTTCCCACAACCCACTTTTTTCCTTCTCCAGGCCGTGGATTTCACCTGCTCAGTTATCGTGCCGAACCGATCTGAGCCCCTGCAATGGCGTCGAGAGAATTTTTTTTTTTTTGAGAAAGGGTCGAACTGACAACCCTTGAGAAACGATAATATCGCAAGTACTTTCAGACAGTGTTTTTTATATTTCTATATATATACCGGTATATTTATTTCACTGTAATGATTCATGACTTGATGAAAGATGGAGTTGTTCCCGGAACATGGGTTGATGGCCAAGAGGAGGAGGGTAGGAGAAGCTGGAAGGATGGGATGGTCACTTCCCGTTACACTCAACAAGTACCCGAACATTCGAATTTTGTACTCGTATGGGCGCACTGATGCGCACAGACAATTTGACACGCATTTGTTTAATTCCTTGTGTTCGGGTGTTCGTTGTCTGCACTTGTAACAAGTGCTGTTACCCGACGTTTCTTGAAACCTCCGGAAGGTGAGTTACGTGTGTCTGTGACCCAAGTTACGCTTGTTCCCGCAAGATGGGGCGCGTGAAGCCATCGATTATACTATAGGTGAACCACTCATTCATTTCCCATTCCAAAGATTTTAGGAAACGTCGAGTAATAAGTGCGAGCACAGTTTGGTAACCATGGAATTTGCCGTAGGCCGGCCGAGAGAATAGCTGAGAGAGCCCGCTCGGGCCATTGATAACAAGATTGTGGGTTTTGGCTGGGTTGGGGCTTGCTGAGGCGGTTGCTTCTGTCTTGGTGGTGGATGCCGAATGGAAGTGCTGATTCGGGTGTGTTCCGGGGGGGGGGGGTTGTGAGTGGGTGGGAAAGCAGACAGACAGACAAGAAGGACAGACATACCGGTACTCGAGTACAGTCTTCCATGGCGAAGCGAGCCCCCTGTATGATATGAGAATGGCCATACAGTTAATCCCTGTCCTAGAATAAATAATTCTACGGGCGTTCTCGCCTCATCATCAGCTACCGTACTGTATCCCGAGTGAGGTCCAGTACCAGTGCAAGCATTACTACTCGTATTAAGTTGGAGGGGCAATTTGTTAGCAGGGACGTGGCTTCTGCTTACGTATTATTGAGCCACTTGCCCCGTGCTTTCGACCTCTTGAAATTTTTCCATCCATCTCTCCCCAGTAACTCCCCCTAATCGGGAAATAGGCTGCCTCCCTACTTGTACCGCATCTCAACCCTGACCCTAGGCCAATATCACAAGTAATGGGTTGATTGAGAGCCACAACGGCATCATACAAGGGCAGGGACCCATTAACCGGAACCGACAGGGATATGATACTTGTACATTTATTTGGCTAACCTCGAATAACTGTTCCATAACTTTCCTGCCAGGTTTTGCCTGTGGGTGTTGGAGGGGGCAGTAGCGGTGCGGTATGATACAAGCAAACAATTATCACAATAACCAGTCCTACCGGTACCGTAAGAACTTGAATAATTGAACCGTGTGCTATGATGTCCAAAATTCCCTTCCCCCATTCCCCCTTCCGGGACAGAAAAAAAAAAAATTAGGGAAAAATTTTTTGACCTTACTGAGAGAGAGGAAAGTCCAACGAAATAGCACACGGTTCAATTATCCAAGTTTCTACAGTATTCTCCCTTCTACCTGTGCAATTAGAGTGCTTGGATACCGTAGTATAAAACCTTAATATCAGGCTACTGTAGCCTGCCCATCCACAGAGCACAGCCCAGTCTGCCGGTTACGATATCTCCCTCCCCCTCCACCTTAACCGGGGGTTGTGGAGATAGCTGTCGTATCCGACCACACCACATTGTGGCCAAAACAGCTATTATATATAATTTTTTTGTTTTTTTGGATTTCGGACGTCTCTAATTGCACAGACATCGGATGCAGATTCGAGCGAGTAGACAAGGTGTGTATGATGGAGCCTTTTCATATGGAATCTACGGTCTCCACCAGGGGCATGGCGAAACTGGGCGGGTGGCGAACAGGGGGTGCCGGTACTTCATGGGCGGGGGGTGGATTTCGTCAAAGTAGGGTAACAAGAGATTTCCTTGTAAATGACCCCAGTTTCGCCATACCCCCCCCCCCCCCTGTAAAGATTGTGCCCATTTTCCCATATTGACAGACCAGTGCTCCACGCTATGTGTGCTCTCTCTCGAACTCGCTCTGTTCTAGCAAGGTGGAACTTGACATTTCGAGGGTGGAGAAATAACGTTTCCCCCTCCACTCAGGAATGGTGTGAAGATGGCGAAGGAAGTGGAGTCTAGGTTGCTGATAGACCTTAGCCGATCGAGCTCTCGGCTCAACTAAAGGTTTGGTATCGTCGTTGTCGTATTCCAGCGAAGATCATTTCCCGAATGGTTAGGAGGGTCCAGGGTGGGAGAATGAACGGAAATCGCCGATGAGCCCCCATGCGAATCAACTCCTAAACAACGTACCGGTAATAAAACCACTCTCTTTGGCACGATAGTCTACATCTAATCTTTTCTTCCTGGCCTGTGCGGTCCCGAACATTTAATTTTCCTCATCCGGAACTGGGCTGAATTTAGTACTGATCCATTCATCATCAAGAGGGAGGAAAGGGTAAGAAGAAAAGAAAAGAAAGGAGAAAAAACGAGGCTTTGCGTGCAGTACTCTTGTGCAATGAAGGTGAGCACTGGGTGGGAAGAGTGAGGCCCGCTTTGAAATTGTAATAAGAAGGCGTAGCAGAACCCTGGTAGCCATTGGTGCTTCCATCGTCCAGTGAAATCTGCTTGCGCGCGCACTGGCAGGCGCTCTTTTCTCGTTCGTGTAAGGTAATAGGGAAAGTGCTGGTAATGGTCCAACGCCTTACAATGGCGCAATAATCTGCTTGGAGGGAGAGAGTGGAAAAATAAGATCAGTTGCCAGAACCCGTTATGATAGCCGGTCCCGATAGAGGAGGGAGGGGGGAAACAAAAGGGCGAGTCAAGCGGTATGATAGCAACCTACTATGGTAATCTAATATCATGTTTCTACTTGTACTACACGCGCCGGTATTTGGACTCGAGGCTTCCCCAACAAGAGCGCACATACGAGTAAGTCTACCGGTACCGTACTCGAGTGATGGCTGTTAGAATTCTCTGTCAGTCTGGTTCCATAATCTCTCACATTGCCCTTCCTGCCAAGAGGGGCGCCCTATTGTGGTTTAGCCTTTACCAGAGTTGGGACGATCAGCCTTGTGTGCTACGGCACTTGCGAGCCACGATACAGTACTCGTACTGTACCACATCGTTTGAGAGGTTTCTCCCGGGAGCCTAAGGAATGCGTTGCTTCTTCCCAAGCACACGATACTCGAGTAAAGTTAAGTTCTGGTCAAATCACCGTTTGGTGGATCAAGTCAACTCAATCCACAGACCTCCCTTGAGTGACCTGATTCTATTCGGTTCCGTGATTCACCTCCCTCCCTCCCTCATTCCGATAGCATCATAGCCACCTTTTCTGCCCTTGAACACCGCTGTCATACTGTTATCATAGCTCGCCCTGGGCTGAAGAGGGGAGAGGGGGGGGGGGGGCAAGTGTGTGGTCTCTATTCGCCCTACTGTTTCCGGCCGTAATCATTTTTTAAGTTTATGGACGGCCCTCTCCATATCACAAACAAAGAGAGCGTATCACGCATACAAGTAATAATAAATAATTACTAAATGACGAATTCTGTACAGTCAGCATTTCCCTGTTTCGTGGCGTTATTAGGGCCGGTTAGCGGTAAAATCAGGAATATTTATCGGTAGATAGCAAAGGAAGTCGTTTCAATTACTGTGGTCGACCGTCGACCGGGGAACGGGTTCCGACGCATAGTGCATTACAACTTGATACGAAGCTTCTCGCTCTTTATCCACTACGTACGGTAGGCTTTGGAGTATGTTTCCTATTTGCACGGTATGCTACTCGAGTGCTAGCACCATAGCTTATGAGGCTTGACTTGGAGTTGCCAGTGTGCTGTTTTTTCTTTTTTCTCCTCTCATTTCTCACTCCATGATACTGCCATCATACGAGCACATTCAGACCTTTTTTCTTTTTCTTCTCTTTTTCTGCTTCAGTCATAAAAAGCAAATCAACATGGTTTCTTGTTTTTCATGCCTCTTTGTCTTCGACATTTTCATTTCTTCATTGCAGCTCCGTACGCACATCATATCTTACCGGGGCACTCTTGACCAATCTTTGACGTCCTATTTTTATTTTTTGCTAAAGGAGCGCTGTTGTGTGTCCCTTCGTCTTTGGGGGGTAGTTGAGGGAGCTTCCGTTCTCATTTGATACGACTTGGTCTAACACGGTGCAGTTCTCTTCGAGTCAGCTGAGAGGGATAAGGAGGAAGAGGGCAACGAGAGAGCAGATAGTCTATAAAGTGAGAAATGCGATGATATCAGAAGGCACAAGCAGCAGAAGCTGGCAGCTGAGCCTACGCCATTGCATCGGTGCTAACGGCTAGCGCGGCGGTTCTCAGCTTTTTTTCTTTTCTTTTCTTTTTCTTCCTTCCTGTGGGAGATTTTTATGGAAGGGTCGGAATTTCTACTGAACTATTGAACTATTGTAACAACCAGTCAATCAACTCTCCCAGCGGGGGGGGCATTGCGTTGATCGGTTTCCTTGGATGACCGGAGGTAAAATACCTTAGAAGAGTAGCCGACGTTGGAAGGCGATTCGTGCGGGATAACACCCCAGTTAAGTTTTACTTAGCATAGTATACCGTGACACCACTTGAACAGTATGCTGCACTGTATGAATACTCAAGTACTGTGCAGTGGTAGCGATATGATAAAATCTCGAAATTCTTTTTTAGTATGATACGCAGTAAGAGAAGTGTCGGGGACCTTTTCACGCTCATCATTCCGCCACTTCTTCTTCGCCCAACCGGGAGTACGGCAGTGATCGGTTGTACGAGGTTTCAAGTGCAGCAAGGATTTGATTTGCTACCATATTTTTATTTTTATTTATCTTTTATTTCCCTTTTTGCTCTGTTGGGAGCCCCAAGGTGTTCTCTTTTCTTTCCTTTTTCTGTTCTCTTGTGCTAAATAATTATCTTTACTGTTCTCGTCCTTGTTGTACAAGTGCCATAGACTGAACCTTTCCGGCCCTTCCAAATACCGTTGTAGTCGTTCACCGTTTTATTAGGTCTCCGCATCATACCTCTTATTTTCTCGACCCTCTTTTCTCTCTCTTCCTCTTCTTCCACTTCCACCTCTTGTCAACCCCCCCCCCCCTTCACCTCCTTCCTTCCCTCATCCCTCACCCAACCCTTCTTCCACCCTTCTGTCCTCTTTTTTTTTTTCCCGCTTCCATCTCTGCTTTCCATCTTACCTTTCACTCTCTCGCACCTTCCCTCCTTGCCAAACCTTGTGACTTTATTATTACTACTATTGCCGGTGCTACTATTGCCTCTACTACCCCGGCACCACAACTCCCTTCGACTCCTGCAACCAACCTTCATCTTCTTATCCTTAGGTTGAAGTTGTTTGATATCATACCAGCGACCGATATCGGACTAATTCTCATCTGGAAAATCGCCTCGGTAAGTAGTTTTTCTTCTATACTTTCCACTTTGCGTTTATGCTGTCGTCACCCTTACCTTTTGGATTGTTCATTCCCCCCCCCAACGGTATCCTGTGCTGGACCTGCCGTTCTCACCAAAACCAATACCCGAAGAAGAAAAAAAACGTGAGCATTTCTTTATGGTTCCGTTTCCCCCCACTGATATCTATGCCTCCTTACATTCATTTCGCTCCTATTATATCCCTATTCGGTATTTGTTTTTATCTTCTGTATATGTTTCACCTTCCCCTCCGTTCGTTCATGATGTTTTTCCGGTCATGGGCCGCTCTCTTTTGAGTTTGTTTTTTTGCGTGGCGGCTATTGCCATATTTTACGCACCAAGCACTACTGTTTTTAATTATCCACATCCATTACTACGAGTACTGTATGCTATGCCCCCCAAATTGTTACCGCACCCATGCATACTTACCTATACATTCTAAACCCCCAATACCCGCCCTTAACCCTTAAGATGTTCGCCCCCCCCCCCTGTCTAGCAACCTTTTCTCGGATTCCAATTATATCTCTCATTCCTCATTGATTACAACGCCAATCTCCGGTGTCTATTACAAAGTTACTAAGGTTTTACTTTTAGGCCTGCGAGTGTCCTCATCGTCCGGATCTAGTCCTAAAACACAGCGAAGGATTAGGCACATTTAGCGAATACTTGCATCCGTCTAAGAAGAGATAGCAAACAATTTATTACCTTAGCTACTTTGGTAGATACTTGCCCCCCCCCCCAAACCCCCAACCCAAACCATACTCGATACAATCAATCCCTTCATCTTTCCCCTTCCCTCTCCCCTCCCCCCAAGTTTTCTCTCGCACCTACATACATACATCATACCCCCCCACCCTTCCTTTCCTTCCACCTCCCTTCTTTCTTTCTGCCTTCGTATTTTTCTGCACGACACACTAAGCGGTGTTAAAAAAAATTGGCACGTCGTACACAGCCGTACTCCATCACTTCTATAATTCAACCCCGACCACTCATAACGGAGGTCCTCTGCTAGGCTGAGGCCCCCAGATACCAACCATTGAACAACTACTGGCACAACAGGGCAGCTCGGCCCCGCAGCTCAGCCCCCCTCTTCCGGCCATGACGAATGACCAAAAGTCCCTCGCCGAAAAAGAAGAAGTATTTCTTGGTCCCACCACCGCCGAGACGGATGAGTTCTACGCCTACCAACGCGACAATCCGGGGAAAGAGAAGGCTGAATACCTTCAATGGTTCGAGGGCAAATTCGGCAAAGAGATCGAGTTGAGACGGAGAAGGTCCGATCAACCATCTGATCTCGAATATATGGTCATTAAGAAGAGATCCAAGTATCGGGAGCGTATCGGGATTGAAAGCGACAAACTCGTAAACTACTACGAGAGTAATCCCAAAAAAACATACCGTGAGCTCGCTTCCTGGTTTCAAAAACAGTTCGGGAAGGAAATAGACATCACAGCCATCTCTCGTGAGTGCGCGAGTATTAATTATTGTTACCATGCACCAGTTTGGCTGTGTGTTTGTTGTTTCCCGCTGTATAATATGCTAACCTTTGTCGTTTGCTCCTAGTAGGCGCATTAAAACGCTCGCGAGCCTCCGAGGCTAGTGCTGACAGTCCTCCCGATCTTAATAGCAGCGGCCCGAGCTCAGCTAAGAGAGGGAGACGGTCATATGGTTCCGCGGGCCCAATGTCTTCGTCGGCATCTGGGCCTCCCCCCTCATCAATGCCGACCTTTTCTGTCGATATCTCGAATAATCGACCACAGCCCGATGGCGATATGAACACACCTGGAAACCAATCTCGCCAAATGACACCTCAGGTTCATGGCAACGAGGCTTCGGTGTATCCTGGTGGTCGTGGAATGAGGGATGATGGTAGCCCAAGAGTGGTTCATGGGGACCCCCCCAAATCTGGAATCCCTCTGCCTAGCTATCCTAACAGAGTGCACCAGCCACTAGCGCCAGCTGGGTCTCCGGGGACCCCAACTCATCGTGATCAACCTGGTATGCCCTCGCCACAGACACCAATGTGGGCGGCGGTTAATACCAATGCCCCCTTTATTCCAAAAGTAGGGAAGATTGCTCCTAAACTTGAGCGGCCCCCCGCCGGGCCTCCTCAACCTCCTCAACCTCCTCAACCTCCTCAACCTCCTCAACCTCCTCAACCCCCCCAACCTCTTCAACCCCCTCAACCCCCTCAACCCCCTCAACCTCCTCAACCTGGTAGGGAGCCTCCTCATCCTCAACAGGCATCACCACTTGGACCGAATCCTTCACCAGCCGCACGAGTGCTGCGTAGTAACAGTATCTCCAAGAGTGGTGGTGGAGCTCCGGCAGCAACACCAGTTCCCCTGCCACCAATGGGGCCTGGAGTTCCGCCCCTGCCCTCTCGGATGATGCCTGGACCACCACCCCCTTCCGATCCCCAGTCACCGGAGGTCCGCCCTCGACATCCTGAACAGAATCAGGATGATGATATGGATCTTGATGAACTTAGAAACCGTCTTACCGAGGCAAACCGGAAGCAGGCTAAAGTCACGGCGGAGGTTAATGGTTTGGAGGAGCAGGTTCGATATTATGAAAGACAGGAACTATTGAGGCAACACGAGATGGATGTTCGAAGGTTCAAGGGGATTGAGCAGAGTTTTGTTGCAGAGAGGGAGAGGCTGGTGTCCGAGATCATGTCGCAAAAGGCGTGGAACACTGACCTTCAACGCGGAAATCTGGAATTGCAAGATATCAAGGGCAAGTTGGAAATTGATGTCGGCCGACTCTTGGAAGAGCGAAACCATGCCATCCACGCTCTTCGACACCACGAGGCCAAGCTCTACACGATTACTCAGGCCTTTGACATTCTGGGTGGGCCTGAGGCTGGTAAGAGGGCTGCCGCTGCAAAGTACGGATCGGTGATAACGTCGCCTACTGAGTACGATCATCGCTCTCATAAAGACAAGGAAGAGCTTGACTCGTGGGTCAACAAAAAGTTTGCGATTGATGCTTCTAACGAGGGTCAACTCAAGAGCCTTGTGACTGATCTTGCGAATGCCGGCGTGTCTGATTTTGGTAGTAAAATTAAGAGCCTGGAGGTGTTTGTGAACAGTATTAGTGTGGAAAGGGAGAAACTTCAGGCGGAATGGACTTCAAGGCTGTCTTCCCCCTCTAGGAGGGAAACACAAACTCCGGAGGCGGGGAAGTCGCATGGTAAGTGGAGGCGTTTCCCCTTCCCGAACTTGGTGACGGCTTTCTAATTTATCTTCTAATAGGTTCATATACAGCCTCTGATAAACAGACTCCCCCAGCCACCACCACTGCCGTAACAACCCCCCAAGAGCACTCTCCTCTACAGCAGTTGGCGAAGTCCAATTCTAAAGTTAAACCAGATCCGAGCCGCCCCGCAACCCCGGAGGAAAGGGCTGTCCGAGGAAACCGGAGCGGAGATATCGAGATGAAGGGCTGAGCGAATTATTCTTGTGAAGGGTTGTGAGTAAGTTTCCTTGCATTCAAAACTTGTAATACTAGCTGTCTTCTGTTTTTTTTCCTTCAATCATTCGGTTCTTGTACGGATGAGCTATTATCAGCCTTTCTTGATACCTCTGTTTTTTTGCCCCTTTGCCCCTTCCTTCTTTTCTTGGGCACCTTTTTTTTTGTCATTATTTTATTTTCTTGTCTAAAGCTTGAGAAACGAGGTCATGAAAAGTTTAGGGGGGGGCGCATCTGGATTCGAGTCTTTTTCCTTTTTCAAATTCTCATACAAAACGGATGTTTTTAGTTTCATCCTGGCTTTTTCTTATCACCGTTCTTTCCCGGTTTTCATTTGTCTAGAATGCTGGTGTGAGGGTTTATTTCTTTCATTTGTACCACCTGTAGGTCTTGGCATTAATTGAGCTACCTACCGTATTCTATCTTTTTTTCCCGTTATAAAACTTGAAGCAACCAAACCCGCTTCCCCGCCAACCCCCTGATCCCTTCGTTCCCGAATTCCGTGACCTTTCCAGTGCGTATTTTGTCCATCGATCTTCAAAAACCTTTACCGGTAGTCTCATAAAGGTATGGCCTTGTTCACTCAATGGTGACCTGGCCAACGGGATTTATGACCCCGAGGAATTAATCGATCTTTGCCTCGAGTGGCGATACTATCGCCCCATTCAGTTCGAGCGTGAGGGCCTGAATATAGACGAACGGATGGCCTATGGGGGTTAGCTATCTAAACATATAGCCCTGTTGTACAGTACCCTCTTTCCTGCTCCCAAATGTCAATGATTTCCATCGGTAATTAGGACAATTGGGACGTGCACTGGTTTAGTATGATATGGTGCTGCATTCGGAATCTCACCCCCCACCACAGACGGGGCACGTCCGGATGAATTCTATATAATTGACCTCCCACCATCCCATATTGTCGCAAGTCATGATCATGTGTCCAATTCACCTCCCTTCCTTCCTCGATCGCGCGAGTACGGGGTAGTTAACGGTCCTATGCTATGATATGCTTAGATTTTGCTACTTTTGGTTGGCATGGAGGCCATCAAGCACGAATGGCATTATATATCTCATGATATGAGTCTTGTGTATTGAGATGAGATGTCGTCACACACTTGTCTGCGACCCTTATCGATGGGTCGGTCCGTCGCATATGGGGGAAAGATAGGATTGAAGTGTGTTCCCCCTCTCCCTCCTGGAGCTAACCAACTACCATAGCCAAGTTAGTGCTCTCTACTCGGCCGCGCGAGCAAGCCATCAAGTGAGCACAGCACTGCACCCACCCCCCCTCCCTTCGTCCCTGTGTCCAATTCCACGGAATTACAGCGCAGGACTGGACAAACAGAGAGATGGGCAGATTACAAGGTCAAGATTATACGTGCTGATGATAATAAACCCTCCTCGAATCCCCTAGGGTTCTGAAGATTTACTCATCCAGGGTGAGAATCACCCGAGCGCGCGGCGGCGGCGGCGGGGAGGATTGAAAGAAAAAAAAAAAAAAAAAAAGATGTATGGCAAATCGTTCGTGCGTGTCTGAAAATAGTACAAGAGAGCTCGGGTATCATACCTCTTGCCCGAGGTGTGTAGGGTTATTGACTTTTTTTGGGTATGGAATTGGTTCTACGTTGTTGCTAGTGAGGGACGCTGTGTGCTTTGTGTCATGTACTGTACCGGTACTGTACCCTTCGGCCACTGATGTTCCGGGTACCGTTTGTATAAGCTTATTNGGGGGGGGGGGGGGGGGGGGGGGGGGGTTAAAGAGCGGCAGATGGGATTATGTCGGGTGTGGGCCTAAACGAGAACGGGTGCGTTGGTGTCATGCTACCGGGGGGCGGGGCGGGGGTTCATTTATTTATTTGGGGTCAAGTTACTTCCTTGGAGATTGGTCTTCCCTCCGATGATGAGTTGAGATGTTGCAAATTCAATTTTTTTTGTTTATATATACTGGTTAAATCGTGTACAGTACTGTACTGTACTAGTAAGCTGAGGGAGAAGTTGAAGAAAGGTATCGCACGGCTTTCCTGCACCGCACTACGAAACCATACCACGGCAAGTCTCCTCCGTATGTTAGTGCATTGTATGTCCCGTTATGTCCCGTTTAAGGCCTGTCATCATACCCCCCCCCCCGGCTCCTCCGGCTTCACCCATACAAAGGGTCCAAAACAAGCTTCGATCCTATACGGTAACTAACCTGGATCCACCCCCTCCCTCCATACGTCAAAAAAAAAAAGCACATTCGGAGAAGAGGGGGAGAAAAGTTTAAAAAAAAAGGAAACCCCGCCTCTGACTGTACTGTACTTGACATTACATGTGATATTGCGGTGAGTGGTATGGCATGTGGATCCAGCCCACAAAGACCCCAAAACCGAACTTGCTCAAGCCGAATCAAAGTGCGAAGAATGAATTGGAGAAAGCGGGCAAGTCAGACACGTGTTTTTCCCAACAGAATTGGAGTTAGTGTATTGTGCTTCCTGTAACGGGATGGGTGGGAGGGAAGGAGGGAGGGAGGGAGGTTGTTGTTGCCGATGTTATGGTGAACGAGGGAGGAAGTTTGCTGCGATGCTTTGTGATGGGGGTTTGGGACGTGCTTGTGATGGTGAAATTCGAAATCGATGTTAAGATTGGTATTATATTTTCTTTCCTTCCTTCGGATGGTGTGAATGATTTGTGGTGTGGTGGGGGGGGGGGGGCGAGGTGAGGTGAGGTGAGGTGAGTTAGATTTGGTTAAGGTATGATACTGCACTTGTGCTCCCGGTGAGATTATTAGTGAGTCCGAATAACCCCCGAAACGTTGGTAAGCATTGGTGTAAGCATGGGGAAATCAATGGGAAGGACCTATCAAAAATCTGAGGCTATAGGTTTGGCTCGTGGTGTCTTGATTACTCAGGAGCTTGTTTTTTCAAATTTCTAAGGGCTTTTTGAGAGCTGAGCTGATGGGTTTTCGCAGTCAAAGTCGCTTTTTTCTGGTTGCCTTTGCTTGCATCATCCTCGATGTCCAGGTTTTTCAATCTCACTTGAAGCGTTGGACCGGGGAGTGCGGGTCAGACGTGGGGGTGGAAACACTTTGTATGTGAATTTTGTATCAAATCCTCACTAAGGAGTTTTTTTTTTTTTTGAAAGAGATAAAACGTCGGAGTTCAGCTCAAGGGATGGAGAATCTAACATACTGCGCTATCGTGAGGAGGAGGAGGAGGAGGAGGAGGAGGAGCTACAACTCTTCTGAATTTTTCTCTTCCTTAGTTGTTAAGTTAGACGTCAATTGAGTTTTCTAGACTTCCCACTCTTTTTGGGTGCGTTTTCGATGATTCGTTGCCCTGTCTGACCCACTTTCTCGGCCTAATGCGCTATGCATGATCTCACGCATGCACGCATGCTCGGTGGTGGTGGTGGATTTGGTTGAGGAGGGATGCCCCGTTTGAAAATGGGTTGATGCAGTTCACATGCTGAGATTCTGCTCGTGCCGTAACCCGTAGTGAAGTAGGTGGGTTGAGTGAGTGAGTGAGTGAGCGCTTGAGGTTGACTTGGGCTGTGTTCGGGAGGGTGGTGGTGGTGGTGAAAGGGTCTACCGGTACGTGTAGAGCAGCATTGGGTATGGGCGAATAGGAGGAGGGGGAGGTGTCATGGAAGGGTTGGCGAAATAGAGGGGCAAGAATTGGGTTGTCAGGTGATCTGGCGCCGGAGAGGAAGTAGGCGCGGGCCGGGGGGGGAACGATGTCTTTGTGAGGACATTGTAGAATGCTCAATCGTGAAGATTCTCGAATTCTTAGGCGAAGCTTACAGTATTAACGCGGGTCAAGAAGTTGATATATAATATGTGAGTGAGTGGGTGTGTCAAGTTTAAAGCCGTATCATAGCTAGCAACTCGGTATCTAGCGTTACCGGTATTTATTCTTCTCGCTAGTACGGTATGTCATAATGAAATGGGCGTTATTAGCGTGAGGTGCTAACTTCTATTGTGTAATATTAATACAAGAACGGATACTTTAGACCACGATAGCGGCATCTCGTTTCCAACGCTTTTCCCTTTGCCTCAAATTGCTATCATCAATGCTATTGACCAACACCATTGAGATCATCGTCTTCATTTCCTCCTTCTCTTTCCAGCTACTGTATCGGGGAGACCCGCACCCCCCCCCCCTCCGCCTCAATTTGTGCTGGCTTCAAGGGCCAACACCCCGCCTTCGCCAGAGAATTCCAAGGGAGACCCCCCCCCCCCCCCCCCCACGACGGGATCCCGAGTGTGCTTACCAACCCAAACCTCTACTCCTCCCACCCCCCTAACACTTACCATAAAGCATTAGACTACCTTGCGCTACCCACAATTCACAAGCACAGCTATCCCCCACTGTCACTTTATCATTTAAAAAGAACCAACTATGAAACCATCGGAGGAACTCGCTTTTTGCACACAAGTACCGTAGTCTGGCCAAGAGCGAGTAACCATGCGGCGAAGTGAATGAATGAGGAAAAGTGATGAGAACCCTTGCTTGCCGGCACCCGCTTTATTGGCATAAACCTAATCTAACTTAAGCTATTCCCGGGCGGGAGAAAGCGGTAGGTCGGAGCAGCCGGGAGGGTTGGTGGTCATCAATGGTCACTCGGTTAGGCGTTAGGCGGCGGCTATGTACGGTAAGATATAAGGTGGTTGGGAGGGAGGAGTGGATGCTGAGGTTGAAGGAGACCTGCATAAGTATGCTTTACTGAGGTTTTTGGTTGACTTACGTTATAAGTTTTTTTTTTGCCGCAATGGTGCACTTTTTATTTCTGCGAAGGAGGGAAGAAGGAATGGGATGGAGTGGAGGTTGGTGGGTGTCACGGTTAGACTTCCATACGTCCGGGCAGACTTTCGCTACACTAGTTACTCCTGGTGGGAATAACAACTCGGGTAGCCTAAAAGCGCTGGTGGGCATGGGGTATCAACGGGGCAAGAGGATTTATCAAATATCTGAGATTATAGATTGGTTTGCAGTGCCTCAATTCCTCAAACTAATAAGGCCCCCCCCCGGGAGGTGATGGGGACCGCAGCCAAAGTTGCTTTTTTGTCCGCCCTCCCCAGGCGTCCAGATTTCTAACCTCGCTAGGAGTAGTGAAGGTAGATAATAGTACTGCGCCGTACTTGCCCAAGGCGATAAGCATCCTAAAACAGGGGGCCATACTTTGTATTGGCGCTCAGATATGTATAGGGGGGTTTTTTTTTAATTTTTTTTTTTACAATATCTCTATGATTCCCGTTTTCGGGTACTTTATGGCCTGGGACAAGTATTCTCCAGAATTGGAATGGAGTATGATGCCTGAGAGACACAACGAGTAGGTTGGACAAGATCAGGATCTAATTGAAATCATGAGTAGGTTTTGGTTGTGAGGAGCATCAATGCGAAAATCACTACCGTTTCCTTAAAGGGTAGGAATCTCCCTTCTGGATTTCCTATTGCTCTAATAGCGGGAGTGCGATATGACACGTTTCCTTACAACTACCGAAAATAGAGCCTCATTCCTTCCTCGAATGAACTAGACATCCTGGAATGCCGGTATACGACGTTGGAACCGGCTTAGGGCTGTATCGAAGGATCGACTATGTGGCGTTTGTAGAGACACTGGTCTGGAAAACACGTTTGATGGAGAAAGGCTTCCCCGGACAAGATATTTGCGGAAAAAAAATATTCCTGGAGAAGAATCCGAGGTCTGGAGCCGAAGAACCTACACTGATTTGTGTGTATATGTATCGGTTTGGGATTTGTAGCGCGGCTTATCCCCCGCAGTAATCAATCTCTGGGAAGAGGTAGCCCTTGCTGCATTGGGGGGGGGTGTCCTTCCAAGCACATGTTTTTGCTACACTGTTTTGGACTAGCTAGCTCCTCCTGACAACTACCGATACGTATAAAATATCATGCAAAATTCGACACTTCCTGTTATTAGGTAGTGTTGATGTCACCTGGAGTACGTACCAGATACCGTGCCAGACATGTTTGTATAATTTAAGTTAAGTACTCCTGGTTTCGACCATACTCGAGGAAAGATGTGCGGGTAGCTCCAACCTACTATATTCAGTTATACTAAAAATAACCGAGGACAGTCACGGGAGAGATTCGGGATGAGTATCTCGGGTCTTTGTTGAAATGACTTTTAATGACACTCTAACCTTATGTGTCCGGACCCTGCATAACTTGCATATCGAGGGGGGGGGGAGGGGCTAGAAGTAGATAGAGTGTTAGGGAACTACGTAGTTGTTGTGAACACATCTTTGATACTTTTTAGTTCTGGAAAGCATTTCTTGCTGGTAGCGTCACGCATTACTATTTTCAGATCCTATTTGGAATTAATGCAAGAAATTTCGTGTAACTGGTTTGTAGGGAGTGAAATTGAAGAAAATTACCCGAGGGCTCTTGAATCATGGTACTCGAGTACGTCCACGTGCTGGGGGAGGAGCTCTCAAAAGAGAGAGAGAGTGTGTGTGTACTCGAGTAGTGCCGGTGGTTATGATTAGAAAGGTATGGTATTGCTCTTTTATATTCTTTTCCTTTTTGTGTCTTGCCGACTGCAAAAGATTGGTCATGGTCACAACAGATACGTTTCATCTTCTGGTGGTGTCGAGTGAGTTCCTGATCAACCGCGTTGGGGGGGGGGGTCTGGTGGGTAAGTTTGGAGCGAGGCTAGCACCGGTACGAGTAGATAAGTGGATTGGTGCCTGGCTGTCCTTGGTTAGCTTGGCTTGAACTCAGCGGTAAATTTCGGGTGAGAATCTGTGTATTGAGAGGTCTTAGTTATAGCCGTGAGTCTTCGCTATGCCGTGGATAGTGATACAAATATAGTATTGGCAGCGAGAGTCATGAATAGTTAGGCATTTTACACTAGAAAGGGGCAATTTTTGGATTCAGAAATCTCTACTTGATCGCTTTGGTGAAAAAAAAAAAAGGTAAAATTTGCTAAATCTTTTAGAATCAAGCTCTATCATTATATTTCGAGGGTAAAATATCAGGAACATTGGGGATGGGAAGAAGATACATTTAATCTTAGATTGGTTTTCCATAGAAAAAAGTTGCTTTGCAACATCCAATAGCCATACTTTTTTAGCTATCAATGCTCGCATGAAGGTGGCGGGGGTCACCCAAATTTTATTAAAATGGAATCTAGAGCTGATAATGGTACTTCGGTTAATTCTATAGTGTTTTTGGATGAGTTGAAAGTCATTAAAGTTGCTCCATTCTGGTGCAAAATGCCGAACTAGCTCATAAATTTTGATGCTGAGATCGTGTGTACTACCAGGGTAAACGGTAAAGAAACAATTAAACTAAATTAGTGAGTTAGTTAGACTTAATTTGCAGTTGGTCAACTCAGCCCAACTCGATTCGGCTAGACATATCCAAGAGTGCCATCTCCACGGTTCAAGTCTTGCCATCTTGCTCACCTAGGCGTTAATTATTCTTGATCCCCTACGTGCTATGTATTAATGGTGGGTAACGGCGGCGGAAAACTGATTGTGCAGCGGTAGGTGGAAGATAAGAGAATTTCTTTGGACCTTGGGCCCTCTTTGAATGGGAGTAGGAGTGCGAGGTAACTTAAACACCTTCTTTCACTTCGCTCGTCCAGGCTTCGTTCGCTATCTCTCATAACTAAACTAATGGCAAAGACAGGCGTATAAATAAAACATAATCAACGAATCCTGATCCTTCCATAGATCACCACGCCTACCTCTGTGTCTCCAAGCAATCCCCCCATTCCTCAGTACACTCCCGTGATATAACAAAGGAAATACCTGTTTGGAGAATCTCCTTGGTAAATCTCTAAACCTCTACCACACTCCTAAACAATTTTCCCGGAATCTCCAAACTTCCACCATTAACCGGCAATTACTAATACTATGGATACAGGAGAGTTTATATATATATGTCAGTAGAAAATTGAGAGGAAACCAAAAAAAAAAAGGAAAAGAAATATAATCAGGATATTTCTCTGGTGCTCCTAGGGGAGCGGAGTTGTTTCGAAACCATTCGGGGGGAAATATCAATAGTACGTAAAGGAATGAGATCTATTTTAGCGGAGTCCTTTCGTGTCAACCTCTAGTGTTAAATGATTGAGGAGGGCTCGTCGCTCTGGATGTCTTTATTAACTCAGAGTGCTAGTCACCCACGTTGGCCCAATATCGCCTGAATGCGCTCTTTTCCGTAGGTGATCTTATGCTCTTATTCCTAACACTCAATGTTCACAATCTTGTGATACCATTTGTGGCTCTTGCAGTATTTCCTGACCAAGCCCTCTACAACGTCTTCTCTACAAATTCGAGTCATTTTATCAACGCCCCAGATCATCCCCAGACCCCCTAGTGCAACTGCAACCCTGTTCAACGTTGAGCAATGCCGCTACAGAGGAGGTGAGTATTACCAAAGTGGGAAATCAAACTTCTATCCCCCCCCTATCATCTCAAGCTGCTGCTGAACGATCCTATAAAATATCCCTCGGGAATAGCGTTGTTAAGAGCTCATAAAGCTTGAGTTAGGAGGGTCTACACTTTCGATTTTCTGGTCCGTAGTCTATCGGGTAGCGAGTGAGATTACATGATAGGGAAAGAAAGCTCCAATCTCTGAGGTGTGGGAAGAATCTAGAAGGCGGACTGTGGAGCGAGATGGTTATAGGCCTTTGAGCTCGTGCTAGATAATTGCTCTTAGGAAATTCACTTGTCAGCTGAGCACGTTCCTTTTTCTTCATCTCACGGTTCTACCCAGAGACTCATGTTGTGCATTGACCCTGATGAGACTTCCCCCTCGGAATAGACTAGTGCGCTATCCGCTGAACCCTCTCGCGGTGTTGAAAATATAAAAAACACAACCCAGACCTGATTTTCTGTAGAATTACTAACTGGGCATGATGTAAGTTTGCAGAAGCACAGAAGTAGGGCTCGTGGGCGTAAAGAAGGGGGGCTACCGAACCTACTCTATTCTTTCTTCAATGCCTGACATCCGCTCCTGGGTGACCGGCAAGTTTCTTGGACAACTGACCCATCGCGCTATGGGGATAGTTCAATGCCCGTATTGTAGTGCCTTAGTGATTATCCGAGCAATAGGGGATAAACTGGGCGATACTATAGTTCTCTTCCATTGTGAAAACAGAAATGCCCCCTTGTCTGGATCCGCTTTTGGTTGAATAACTGCTTATATTGATATATTATGTGGCGGCAGCCTTTCTGGGGAGTAGGCTGGAGTTACATCTGACTACCCCAAGAGGGCTTCGGAAACAGTGCTGGAATTCCTGGAAGTGCGTAGGAGCGGAGACAGAGAAGGAGAGATATGGTAGGGCTGAGTACAAACACATCTAACATCAAGTATTACTCCAAGAATTTAGGTGGCCCCTCATCTCTAATACTTAACGTTGTATATTCTCAATATATCAAGCTGTTGTGTTCCATATGCAACCCCAAACTGCTGTTGGAAATCATGGATGCTGCTTGGCATGCTCAGGTTGTTATTTCAAGGTTTGGATGAAAGTTTCGGAGATGTGCTTGGGATTAATGCATCCAGTTGAGGAAACAATAATCATCAAAGTGGGAATATCAAAAAGAAAAAAAAAAACCCCCTGTGCAGAGGCTCCGAGCAGTGAGAGTCCTGTTGAGGCATGTCGTTTCTTTTGCTAGCATGGGAGTACTCAGAGGAAAGGGAGGCATGCGCCGAAGAGGGCAGATATGTGTGGTGATCTATGGAAGGATAGGGGGATAACTTTGTTACGATTTATATACTCCTGTATTCACCATTTAGTCAGGAGTGAGAACGAGTAAACTCCCCACTCTTCCTATAATGGTGCGGGCCGAGTCGTATTTCTGTTGCCCAAAGTCACCCCTGTGTAAAATTGCCGATGACGTGCTAGGCAGCCGGAACAATACGAAGGGTACAGAAAAATGTGAGCTGCTCAGTCTTCCTGAGAGACATATATAAAGTTAAAAGCCACAAGCCGTTGCTAGAGGAGGCAGCTCCAACGGCGTATAACATGGTTTGGACTACTGGAATTCCAATACCATGAAGAGAGACTTGCTAGTGTAAACTCACATCCATGTGATTATATATGTTCTATCCTACCAGCAAAGAATTTTACTTGGCCAAGTAGCTCACTTTTCTAGTGGGATATCCTACTGGAAAAGTAAAAGTTTGCTCATCCTACTTACCAGGTTTTTACAACATTTTAAAATATAATAACATATCATGGAAAAATATATACAGGTTATAATAGTTTTGCATTACTATTTGTTAACAACTAATAGATATATTGATCCATTTTCTATTTCAGAAACAAAAATCCAGTTCAATTATCCTCTACTTTAATAAGATAAAAGTAAAAGTTGAGTATGATGCATGTAGTCTATAACATCAACCAGCAGCATTTCAAAATGTAATGCCTTATATAATCAGGGTCAGGGTTATTTACCGTGGATTTACCACATGCTGGATGTAGGTTTAGGATATTCTAATGCTGCCTCAAAAAAAAAAGAAGCGCACCCCCAAGACCTCTCAAAGATAAAGACCAATGTTGAAAAAGGTATGTTAATCGCCTTTTTCTACTGCCTCTGGAATATTGTCCTTGTTGCTAAAACTATTGGCCGGCTATGGACAACTATTAAAAGCTTGCTTGCTCGTGCATGTGAGCATCAATTCCTGGAAAATAATTTTCGCCCCAGGCACCCTCCTGTTCTCAGCCAGTGACAGCATTGTACAATCATCCGGGCAGCCAAATCCAACTGGAAAATGACCAGATGTGACTTTCAGGATAAATACGTACCAGGTATTTCACTTTCTACAGGTAATAAAAAAAACTCGCTATTCTTGAGCTACCCTAGGTGATAAAACATGATTCTCTAACAAATTTATAGTGGATAGAGTACTCAGAGAAGCCAATGTCAAGAAATGGCTAGCCAAATCAAGGTCTAGACTCAAATCTGATCACATTGCTAAGAGGTTGAAGTGGGCTACAGCTCATAAACATTGGACAGTTGTGGATTTTGGGAAAGTCATCTGGAGTGATGAGTGCAGTGTGGAGAAATCCAAGGATCCAAGGAAGCACTGGGTTTTCAGAGAACCTAGAGAGAAGTGGCTAGCTGATTGTATTCAGCCAAAGGAAAAGGATAAGGAAATTTCACTTATGGTATGGGGCTACTTTTGGGGTAAGAGAAAAGGCCCTTTAGTTCCTATCACTCAAAATATCAATAAGACCAGGTATATTAGGCTCTAGGAAAGATATCTTTTTCATGTTATTGATCAGATGAATTCTTTTGGTATGCAAGATATCCTGTTTCAGCAAGACAATGCTCCTGTTCACAAGACTTAGAATATCATGGATTGGTTGGGGAAAAATTCTATTAAAGTGGTGGAACATCCTCCATACTCCCCTGATTTAAATCGTATTGAGCATGCATGGGTTGATCTTAAAAAGCGATTACACCAGCAGTATCCAAGGATTGCAGATACCCCAGGAGGAAAAGAAGCTGTTAAGAAGACAATTGCACAAGTATTACACCAGGTTTGGAGACAATTGCAGAGGACTGTTTTTTGAAAAGTTGTGGAAATCAATGCCTGATAGAGTCTCTGCAGTTTTGAAAACAAAGAAAGGCTATTGTTAGGCATATGGAAATGTGAGACAAAAAAGTGTACAGACCTCACAGTAGGGTAACTGTGCACAGACCCTCGATTTACCAAAGGCAATGCCCCTCTCTGGCCCCCTTATAGGGCCCATATCTCATTAGCGAGATTTCAAGAGTTACATCCCATAACTAAAATGTGACATCAATGAAGCCCACATCATAATACCATATATGTCGCTGCTGTCTGTCTGACCACATGCTGTTAGCAGGCTATATGGGAGAGGACCTTTGGCAACATCTGGGAAGTGAAATGGAAGAGATCTGTAGGAGGCGCATTGAGAGAATAGGCTTCAAAGTGTTAGGCATATGGAAATCCGAGACATGTGCACAGACCTACGGTAGGGTAACTGCGCACAGACCCTCAATTTACCGGAGCCAACACCCTGCTCCGGCCCCCTTATGGGGCCCGCACTTCATTAGCGAGATTTCGAGAGTTGCGTCCCATAACTAAAATGTCACATCAATGAAGCCCACTTCATAACACCATATACGTCGCCGCCGTCCGTCCGACCGCATGCTGTTCGCAGGATATATGAGAGGGGACCTTTGGCGACATCTGGGAAGTGGAACGAAGGAAATCCATTGGAGGTGCATTGAGATAGTAGGCTTCAAAGTTGGGCTTCCTAAACTACGGGCCGAAGGTGACGGGACGTTTTCGGAGAAATACTCTAGGAGGATATCCCAGTAGTGAAAGCTACTAGGGGTATACTGAATCCACCCATACCCTTCTGAGATCAGCTGTAGGTTGGTTGGTCCTAGTAATAGGACCCCTCTACGGAGGCCGGTGGACCAAGAGGAAGCATGCTCAGAATGGAAGACCTAGATAAGTCGGAGACCCTTAAGACGCTGACACGTCGGGCTAGGACTTGCGATTGGCACTAGGTGGCCTGGCATGAACCTGATCACTTAATGACCGAAGAGACGACTAGACGATAGTCAACAAGACTAAAGTCATATAAAGGTCTATGCGGACATCTAAGTTGGAGATGGCTGTCTGGTATAACAAATAGTGCAATCATCTCAACAGAGGAATACTATTCCGAGTCCGCAAAAGGGTGTGATAAGTTTCAGGGTCAAACGGTGTTCGCACTTATAAGATTCTGGACGTTTGCGCATTAAAACCAGAGAGGTACTGCAGAGGTATAGTAGTTAGAAGTAGTCCGCGAACACTCAGACACGGGATATAAATATCGAAGTGCCTCCCGAGCTTTACAGACATCATCAAGCAACGGAGAAGAGATCTTATCAATATAAAATTGTTTACCTCATAAATCTTTACCTTACTTTTATTTTATCGAGATTAGCCTTCCTCGACAGATTCTCTGAACAAAGATTTTGGCCTACGTCCCTCGGTTATATACTTGAGTTTGGCGTCTGCCTAACCATATATTGATAGTTCTCCTGTTACCCAGGCTCACTATATGAACTACAAGTTCACTTCAAACTCCACCCTCACCTCAGACTTCGATTACATTTTCGAAGCACCTCACTATCCTATCTATGTTTAAACATTCGAAGAAGTCTTCGATAGTGAGCTATTCGAAATCGAAGAAGAATATACGCAACAACCCTTGTGGTTCACAATACCTTTTCGGGATCCCAATGAGGGATCAATTCAATAGCATATATTGTACCTGGCACGGTTCGGATTTTGAGTGGAATTCGACCGAGTCCGAAAATTTCGTTGACTGGAGCACCCAGTGCTCCTTAAAGATAGAAGAAAAGAAAAAGGAAAGCCCAGGCACAATCATCCGGGGGCCAGTCATCCCCTCGGCTTGGGCCTGATAAAATCCTTATATGTACTATAAGTACATCCTAAACCTCGAAAAAGGAGATTCAGGTATTGAGTCCAGAGTCGGACCAACCGAATCCTTTTATACCTACACCTCTAGAGTATCTCAAGCGTTGGATACCTTACATACGATTCCTTAAACCTTTTAGAGGATATCGAGAACTCTGGTACAAAGTGCCAGTAATCACTCATCCAGGGCTAATAGAACAATTAACATACCTGGAAAGCATCACAATGGCTGAGATACCTCAGGACCCGAGGAAGAGAATAACGGTGGAGAATCAATGGACACCCACCTAGATACGACAGAAAAAACCAAGGATTCGGCTGTATAGAGTCCCTCTCTATCAACACCTCATGAACCCACCTTTCGGAGAGGAAATATACCTTCTCACTAATCCTCAAGTGCCGCAAGCACTCATAGGATATCACGGGTCCCCATGCCCAAACCCGGAGGAGACCATGCTGTGAACTTGGCTAAATTGGCTCCCTGCCTTGGGATTACCTTAGGTCGAATAAGGCAGGACATAGATACCTCGCTCGACCAAGCCAACATCGCCTTCAAACATTTGAAGGGAGCCACACAAGATAATACCTTAAAATTAATTAAGGTTCAACAGCAAATCGCCGACGGGCAAGATGTCCACGATAACGATATTGCAATCTTGTTGATGCAGCTGGCAGGCGTGGAAAGCGAGGTCAAGGGAATACAAGAAGAAATATTGCGTGAAGTCGCAAAGAAAATTGACGCGCAAGAAAGCCATCAAGAGGAACCTGAAGAGGTAACCAGGAGGTTACATGGAACCCTTGGGCAAGAAAGCCAAGCAGCATTAGCCCGAGATCAGACTTTGGAACAAATGGTCCTCAGTCTACGGGCAGAATTCACAGAATTCCACGCCCAATGCACTGCGCGTGAAAGGGAGGTCAACTGTACCCTAGGACAGATACGTCTTGATCAGACTACCCGCCAGGTGGAAATCCGCCGATCTCAGGACCAGCAGCAATGGCAAAATGATAAGACTAACAATACTCTGGAAGTATTGGCACAGTCGATAAACAGAATGTTGGCTACCGCACCAAGTCCCGAAGCTGTAGGACCCGCACCCTTACCCGCAGTCCAAGAACGGACGACAAGGAGTACTATGCTCCACCTACACACAGGGAAAAGGGAAAAGGCAGAGAAGCCGCTAATGCATCCCCCTCAGGTGCCCAAGGAGGAAACCCAGGGGATCCTAGTGACGATGACGATGATGATGATAAAAGGGGAAGACGGAGAGGAAGTCCTAGCCGACGCAGGCTAGGACAAATACCAGAACAGTCTGGCATGGCAGAAATACTTGCCAATGCGATGGCGCTAAACATCAAGCGACCATCAGAGCCACCCCTATTCTTTGAGGATAAACCGGCACAAGATATATACGTGTGGATCCTACAATGCACCGGCTATTTTGAGCGGAACCCGCGAATCTGGGACGATGCCAGGGAACTTGTCATATATGCGCTCAGCCATACAAAAGGAGAAATAGTCCTTCCTTATACCATAAGGTACCGGAAGGCTATGGACGGGCTTCAAGGGGAAACCCAGCAATCGGAACTAGTGACATAGACCTGCTTTGAACATGATATGTTCAAGCGATTCGCCCCCGTGGAAGCTGAAAGAATGGCTCTTCGAGCAATGAAACTAGTCACGTACGACAGTAGCATTGAATGCTATCTGACAGTCATGCACAACCATAACATTCGTGCACGCATGACCGGGGAGTCCTGGAGACAGGAAGTCGAGGACAAACTTCTTGAACAAATTATCCGCAGGTTGTCAGTCTTGCAATATACAACAGATCAAGAATGGGAAGAGGCACTAAGGCTATGTGGACGGTCGGAAGAAGGACTGTTAGCCAGAAAGAAAATTGGGCGAGACCAACCGTCGAGGCCCAAGATAGTCCAAGAAGTCAAAAGAGAAGACCAACGGGACTCTAAACCAAAGCGACAAAGAGATACTAAACCTTATGTCAAGGGAGGTGGAGCCCCACCACAAAAAAGGAAAAGGGAAGATGAACCAGAGAAGCCCAGGAAAAGGTTGGGAGGTGCAACAAAGACCACCCACACAAACTTCGCCCAGGCCCATACCGCTATCCTGCAGAGTGTGATAGACACTCGAAGGAAAGAAGGAGATTGCACGCGTTGTGGGAAGAAAAACCACACCTATCAGACGTGTTGGGAAGACGCCCCTATATCGGTGGCAACGGTCAGCTCAAGACCGATAAAAAGGGGAATTCGATGAGCAAGATCGGCTATTGTAAAGCCTAAATTAGATCGCAAAGTCGCAACTGTTCAGCACCCAGCCCGAGTGAATAAAATTTGGGAACTGGCAAACGACAAAGAACTGACCTAGGTCAGTTCATTGGCACCAACGGCGACGGCGATTGGGTATTCAAGGTCCTAAGGGAACTGGAATCGAAATGGGAACCCCCTTTGGCTGGGGTGTAATGGGTACCGACTACGACGGGGATCGGGTAGTCTGTGTGCAACTACGGGAGTCAAAACTCAAAAATGATCAAAGTTGCGCGAAGCAAGTCTTTCCTTTCAGGATCAATGCAAGTAGGCTCTAAGTGAAGGGACCCCATGAGGGACTTATGAGCTCGAACACAAGAATCAGTATATAGAGAGTCTTGATCGAAAGAGAGGATAGTCAACATGCCCATATGGCCCGGGAGCCAACAGTACGAAGTTCCTCGAGTCACCTGGTGGTTGCCTGCTACCCGTGTGCAAGCAAGTTACTATACCGAAGAAGTTCGGACATAGCAATGCAAGATCTACCTGATAACAATACACGACAGGAAGACAACCGACGCGGGCCGTTCCACCTACCACACGAGTCTGAGTCGTATTATACGTATGTACTATCTTGCCTTCTGGCCAGAGTGTGGGATAGGAATGTACCGCTTTAGTGCGCAAGGCCCCTCTGAGGGATTTGGATGGATAACCGAAATCCTAAGGGAAAGGACTCGGTGAAAGCGGGAACCCCACACCAGGGGAGTAAAATGGTTAATAACTGCCCGAAAATCTNCCCCACACCAGGGGAGTAAAATGGCTAATAACCGCCCGAAAATCTGCTATGAGCCTAGGTCTGGTGTGTCGGGAGAAGGCATCCAGCCTGAAAACTGGTCGTGCGCAATAGCGTATCGGTGAAACGCCGCTTTAGTATGTAGACCCAGATTGTTAGAGCTAAAGAGTTACTAGTTTGTCTGAGGAGACCTCAATGGTCGAAACTACGCGGGCGTAGTAACAAACATCTTGTTACCTACACCCCTCATCAATGATGCCTAAGCGAAAGAACCAAGAAAGTCTTATCCGCGCTAAGCGCATGGAATTAAACGCTCCAAAATCAAAACGATACAACTGTCTGGAGGGGATCACTTACCTCCATATACACACTAAGCGATACAAAGTTAAAGTCTTATGAGACTCAGGATCCAATATGTTCCTTATCAATAAGGACCTAGTTGAAGACTTTCACGTTCCCTCTGTAGAACGCGACAATGCAGTTGATATCTTAGGCTTTGACGGATTGTCAGCCGCCTCTGGAGGGAAGTGTTACACTCTCTCAATAAAATTAGAAATAGGAAAAAACCGACACATCTCTGAAGTGTCGTGTGAAGTGGCTAAAGCAGGTCACTATGGAATGATAATCCCTTTTAGTTGGTGGCATCGTGAACACCCAGTGTCTCACATAGAAGATGCAGAAAATTGGACCTTCTCCACAAAAAGTTGCGAAAACTGTGTGGAAGAAGATGAAGGAATAGCGGATATGTTCGAATATGACGAATCCGTCGCTTGGGATCCTAATGCCTGCCGCATCGGAAGAATCGGAGCCATCGAGAATACGGTGGAACTCGAATCATTGCCGAAAGAATACTGGAATTACAAACATTTGTTTGAAGCCCAGAGGGCAGAAAAATTAGCTCCAAGACGAACATTCGATCACGAAATCAAACTGATTCCAGGTTCAACTACCCCCTGGGGGCCGATATATCCACTGTCCGAAAACAGCTTAAGGCTTTACGAGAATACTTGGAAACGATGATCAAACAAGGAAAAGTTACGCGGAGCCAATCGCCACCAAGCGCACCTATATTATTCATACCTAAACCAGATGGTAGACTACGTCTAGTTGTGGATTATCGGAATCTAAATAAGATTACTATCTTCAACAAACATCCCCTTCCACTAATGTCCGAACTCAGAGATAGAGTAGCCGGCGCAAAGATCTTCACCAAGTTAGACCTTAAGGACGGCTACTACCTGATTAGGATAAAAGAAGGAGATGAATGGAAGACAGCGTTCCGTATGAGATACGGACACTACAAATATAAGGTTATGCCTTTTGGATTGGTCAACGCTCCGGCAACCTTCCAAGATATGATGAATTAAGTTCTACAGGAATACTTGGACGTTGGAGTCGTGTGTTACCTTGATGATATTCTCATCTACTCCAAGGATGAAAAGGAACACATCGAAGCTGTTAAGAAAGTTTTACAAAGTCTATCAGACTTTCAGTTAGCGGTATCGCTAAAGAAATCGACTTTCCATGCCACGGAGGTGGAATTCCTCGGCTATATGGTGGCGGTCGATGGGGTGTCTATGAGCACCCGAAAGGTGGAATCCATAATGGTCTGGAAAGCGCCTAAGTCGGTTAGAGAAGTACAAGCTTTTATGGGGTTTGCTAACTTCTACCGACAATTTATAAAAAACTTCTGGGCTATTTGCAAGCCAATAACCGAGACACTACAAGGAAATCCTAAGAATTTTAAATGGGAGATCGAACAAAACACTGCTTTTGAAGAGCTAAAGCACCGATTCACTACAGCCCCCATACTCCACCCCCTTTTCCCAGAAAGAGAAACGGTGGTAGAAATAGACGCTAGCAATTTTGCACTCGGCTGCGTCCTTTCTCAATACTTTGAGAAAAGATTACATCCTGTAGCTTTCCATTCCAGAAAATTAAACTCGGCGGAGCGCAATTATGAGATTTATGATAAGGAACTTCTCGCAATCCTAGAAGCTTTTAAAGAATAGAGACACTACTTGATCGGAACCGAGAAACTGATCATAGTCTTTACCGACCATTAGAACCTACAATACTTCCTCACCTCAAAAGTCTGGAGTGGCCGTCAAATTCGATGGGCTCAGAAGTTGGTAGAATACAATTTTCGCATTGTATACCGACCAGGGACAAAGGGCGGAAAGCCTGACGCACTAAGCAGACGGCCGGAGTACCGTCCTGAGGAGGGAGCTACGCATCGCAAAGAGAAAATTTTGAAGGAAGAAAATTTCTTAGTGTCGCTAGTAGCGAGGGTAGGCGATGAAGGAGAAGACTGGGGTGGAGATAAAGATTTGGATTTGGAACCTCAAAGAGGTAGAAAGGAACCCGTTATTAGGGTCAAGAGATTGAGCAAGAAGGCATACCTGCCAACAAAGGGCTCAAGAATGGCGGCAGGACATGACCTGTATGCTATAGAGGATGACATTATCCCGAAATATGGACAGGCATTAATAAGGACGGGTATAGCGGTGGGGCTACCCGAAGGAACTTATGGAAGAGTTGCCCCAAGAAGTGGATTAGCAGTCCAAAACGGAATCTCTACCAGCGCAGGAGTAATCGATGCTGATTACACCGGCGAACTCAAAGTCGTACTTTTCAACCATAAAGATGTGGACTGCCAAATAAGAATGGGTGATCGCATAGCTCAGTTAGTGGTAGCAACGGTCAACACCTCGGACATGATGGAAGTCGACGACTTGGAAGAAACGGAGTGTGGAACTGCGGGATTCGGAAGCACCGACATAGCGACAAGATCCTTGATCATCAAGGAACAGGAACCTAGCATCAGCTACCTACAGGCATCGGCTAAAGACAACGAACATTGGTACGACATTTCAGAAGTACCCGAAAAGGTTCTAATGTCAAATGCTATTATCCTGCAGAAAGGTATGAAGCAGTTCAATCCTGAATTCTTGAACGAGATACAGGCAGCTATCGGAACAGATGCTGTTTGGAGGCAACGGAGGGAAGAACTCATTAAGTTACGAGTCGAAGGAAAGGATTTTCCCAAAGACTGGACCTTAACCGACGATCTACTATATTATAAGCAAAGACTAGTTGTACCAGATAGTCAGGCACTATATACTAAGATTGCAGAAGGATGTCACGATGCAAAGGTTGCAGGACATTTTGGACAAGAAAAGACTTTGGAAATAATCATGAGAGACTTTTACGGGAAAGGACTTGCGGTATGGGTCAACAACTACGTACGATCTTGCGATGAATGCCAACATAACAAATTGCCTAGACACACTAAGTACAGATTCTTGCAACCACTGCAAATACCCTACGCAGCATGGGCATCCATCTCAGTGGACTTCATTACCCAACTACTAGAGTCGCAAGGATGTACTCAGATAATGGTAGTAGTCGATCGATTCACAAAGATAGCACATTTCATCGAACTTCAGACCTCGGCTACGGCCAAGGATGTTGCAAACACATTCCTTAAAGAAGTATGGAGGCTGCATGGCCTACCAACCGAAATCGTGTCGGACATGGACTCAAAGTTTGCAGGAGAATTTTGGGAATCCCTTTGCAAGGTGCTGGAAATTAAGCGCAGAATGTCAATGGCATACCACCCTCAAACTGACGGACAAACCGAACATACCAACCAAGTGCTAGAAGGTTACCTTCGAAGATTTGTCAATTACGATCAGGATGACTGGTATCAGCTACTTCCTCTAGCTGAACATTCCTATAACAACTCCGCAACCAACGCTCATGGGATGTCTCCATTCTATGCGAACTACGGATTCCATCCACAGACAGGGTGGATGAAGGAGCGCGAAGCTCAAAATCCAGGAGCAAAACTTTATACAAACTGGATTAAGACGATACATGAACAAGCAAGAGGGTCACTAGAAAAGACACGAGAAGGAATGTCGAAATATTATGACCGGAAAGCTCGACAACCGCTGGACTTCAACATCGGGGACAAAGTAATGTTAAACGCCCAAAGCATCCGCACCCCACGGAAATCCAAGAAGCTAAGTCCAAACCTATACGGCCCCTTCCAAATTATGGAAAGACGCAGATCCAGAGCATTCAAGCTCAACATATCCGATCGATGGAACATTCATCCCGTATTCCATGTGGCACTATTAGAACCCTACCGCGAGTCAGTTTATGAAAATCGCCAACAACCACCAAGAGAATGGGAGGATATTGATGCTGATCAGCAATGGGAGGTTGAAAAAATCGTAAGAAGCGAAATTTGTTCTTACAAGAAACGGGTACGCGGCTGCTATCAAGAGAAGTGGGAACTGTGGTACTTCATTAAATGGCAAGGGTGTTCGGAAGCTGAGAACACAAGGGAGCCTGCCACCGGTATGGAAAATGCGGAGGAAGTTGTGGAGAATTTTCATAATGAAAATCCGGACATGCCAGAAAGGGCAGAAGTAAGATAGTGAGGAAAACGGTTTCCTACCATGGCCAAGTAAACGCGGGAGGTTTTTTACCCTGACCACACTGAGTCTTAAAAAGTATTTAGAAGAAATTATAAAATATGGTTATAAAGGCATTCGAGGCGAAGCCTGAAAGGAGGGAGCTCATGTTAGGCATACTCATGCCAAGGTTGTGGCTTGGGCGCCACAACCCCCCAAAGCTCGCTGGCTCACTTTTGGGGGCACTCTAAAGAGTGCCTGCCAGCTCAACATCACTTTGTGGCTCAACATCACTTTGTGGCTCAATCTCACTTTCAGGCTTAAGATTAAATGATAGTTCATAATTTTATTTTGAGTATACTAGTAGTATATAAAATACCTTCAACTTAATTTACATTTATTTTCCCCAACCTTACTTGTTGCTTAATACCAGTAATTACAAGTTTGGATATTTTTCTTTTATAGGCTCGTATAGCATGTCTTGCCTTTGCACAGGCTTTGATCTCATCCAAAAACGGCTTCCGTTCTGCTTTCTCTGCTCGTTTTCTAGCATTCTTTGCTCTCTCTAGCTATTTTTCCGCCTTTTCCACCTCCGCATCCTCTCTTCTTTTGACCATTTGCCTTGCCTCAGATGCATATATGACTCCACCTTTTTGTATCTGCCGTCTGTTTTGTGCTCTGGCTCTCACACTTCTTGCTTGTTCTGCTGCTTGCGTGTGTTCCATATGCTCTAGAGCTAATGCTCCTGCTTGCGCTTGTACTAAACTGCCTTGTAGTACCATTTTTAGTTTTTGCTGAAAAGAAGGAGAGAGCACTTGGGCATCTTGTTGTAGTTCCTCTACCTGTTGCTTTAGGTGAGGGATAGTCAAGGGAACTGATGAGGTTGAAGAGGCAAGTTCTTGCTCATGTTGTAAGAGAGCTGGGCTGGGAGTGATAGTGACTTTGTGTAGCTTGGAATTGACAATTTCTGGACAATAGGGAATGAGTCCAGTAGTGCGGAAAGCAGACTTAATTGTAGATTCCTTGAAGGTTTGCTGGCGGATAGAATCGATCGTATCCAAAAATTCAATTTTGTCAAAGTCACCACAACCTGTACGAGTTGCGGCCTCTACAGCCTCAGCATGAAAATGCTTATAAGGCTGGAAAACCACCACATCTAATGGTTGTAATAGGTGACTTGTATGGGGTGGCAAGCAAAATACAACTATTTTGTGTATATCACAATAGTCAATAAATTGTTTGGTACAATGTGAGCCAAATCCATCCAGAACTAGTAGTCGATATTGTCCAATACGTCGCTTTAAAGAGAACTTTTCAAAGTGGACAAGCCAATCCATTGTCAAGCTGTCATTACTATAACCCGTTTCTGAGGTTCCAACCAAGTAATCATCTGGGATTTTTGTTGTTGTGTACCATGGCTCTTGGTGAATAACACCAGGAATAATAACCATTGGTGGAAGAACAACTCCATCTCCACTTATAGTTTCACATAAGGAAACAAGTTCTCTGTTGGTAGAACTTCCTAAGTATGATTGGCGATTTGGATCACGTGTGATAATCCATTGATCGCGACCAATACCAATACGGAATCCGGTTTCGTCAAAGTTATACCGATCTGCTACTTCGATGCTGTACTGGTTGCAAACTGTTCTGTACTTTTCAAACCATTCGCGAATATCATCGGGCTTATGTGCATTTTTACGATCTGCATCGATAGTACGCTGTTTGCGAATATGATATGTAGGGTATCGAGCCAGAAATCTTTGAGCCCAATGCTTGCCAACCACTGGGGCTGGATCCACCCCACTATGAGCATTTTGCAAAATTGCATTCGCACACCCAGTAAGCATTGGTAGTCGTGCACTGGTGCCAACATTATCCAGACGATCAAGATATTGACATACAGCAAGCTCTTGATCTGGTGAGAGTATTTTATTTGTGCCAGGTCGGTCCTGCTTAGATACCCGGCCATTCCACCGTCCTCGGAGACGTGAAACAGGTACTTCAAATTGACGAGCAGCGGCAGAGACATTGGGAATATCTTGCTTTGAGGCATGCAGCGATCTGAGAGCTGCTTGGATGCGAATCTCAATATCATTATAAGGTCCAATTCTTTGACTGGGTAGAATGAATGATAGTAAGGGGGGCATAATGGGTGGTCGTGGGGTTGGTGGTGGTAGAGACAAGGTCGAGATTTGCAATGCTAGACAGAAACGTAATAGGGATGCTGATTGGAAATAGAGATTCAAAGTAGAAGGAGCAGGAAGTGAAATCAACCTATTGGTGCTTTGAATTACTATTAATAGTAATATTACATTATATTAAAAATAAACTTATGTTATAATACAAAGTAACATTGAGCCTGAAAGTGAGATTGAGCCACAAAGTGATGTTGAGCCACAAAGTGATGTTGAGCAGGGAAGTGATGTTGAGCTGGCAGGCACTCTTTAGAGTGCCCCCAAAAGTGAGCCAGCGAGCTTTGGGGGGTTGTGGCGCCCAAGCCACAACCTTGGCACGAGTATGGAAATCCGAGACATGTGCACAGACCCACGGTAGGGTAACTGCGCACAGACCCTCAATTTACCGGAGCCAACACCCCCCTCCAGCCCCCTTATAGGGCCCGCATGTCATTAGCGAGATTTCGAGAGTTGCGTCCCACAACTAAAATGTCACATCAATGAAGCCCACTTCATAATACCATATACATCGCCGCCGTCTGTCCGACCACATGCTGTTCGCAGGATATATGAGAGGGGACCTTTGGCGACATCTGGGAAGTGGAACGGAGGAAGTCCATTGGAGGCGCAGTGAGATAGTAGGCTTCAAAGTTGGGCTTCCTAAACTACAGGCCGAAGGTGACGGGACGTTTTCGGAGAAATACTCTAGGAGGATATCCCAGTAGTCAAAGCTACTAGTGGTATACCGAATCCACCCATACCCTTCTGAGATCAGCTGTAGGTTGGTTGGTCCTAGTAATAGGACCCCTCTACAGAGGCCGGCGGACCAAGGGGAAGCATGCTCAGAATGGAAGACCTAGATAAGTCGGAGACCCTTAAAATGCTGACACGTCGGGCTCGGACTTGCGATTGGCACTAGGTAGCCCAGCATGAACCTGATCACTTCATGATCGAAGAGACGACTGGACGATAGTCAACAAGACTAAAGTCATATAAAAGTCTACGCGGACATCTAAGTTGGAGATGGCTGTCTGGTATAACAAATAGCTCAGTCATCTCAATGGAGGAATACTATTCCGAGTCCGCGAAAGGGTGTGATAAGTTTCCGGGTCAAACGGTGTTCGCACTTATAAGATTCTGGACGTTTGAGCATTAAAACCAGAGAGGTACTTCAGAGGCATAGTAGTTAGAAGTAGTCCGCAAACACTCAGACGCGGGATATAAATATCAAAGTGCCTCCCGAGCTTTACAGACATCATCAAGCAATGGAGAAGAGATCTTATCAATATAAAATTGTTTACCTCATAAATCTTTACCTTACTTTTATTTTATCAAGACGAGCCTTTCTCCACAGATTCTCCGAAAAAAGATTTTGGCCTACGTCCCTCCGTTATATACTTGCGTTTGGCGTCCGCCTAACACAAAGGTAGACTTGCTAAACGTGGGCCGAAGGTGACGGGATGTCTTGGCGAAATACTCCTAGAGGATATCCCACTAGTGGAGGCTATTGAAGATATATTGAATCCACCCATACCCTTCTGAGATCAGCTGTAGGTTGGTTGATCTTAACAATAGAATGACTCTACAGAGGCAGGCGGACCAAGGTGAAGGAAGCTCAGAAAGGAAGACCTAGATAAGTCGAAGACCTGTAAAGACGTAACATATCGGGCTTGCACTTGCGATTGGCACAAGATGGCCCAACATGAAACTGATCACTTCATGATTGAAGAGATTACTGGAATGATAGTTATGGTTCGTTACGGGATGGGCCGGGATGGGTTTTGCCCAAGGGTGCCACACCATTACACGGGTCCAAGGGGGGGTATTTTGTTGGCCCTCCTGTCCTGCTCACATCCAGGCCCCCACCCCACTCTTTCCCTAGATGGGGACCCATTTCCTCCCACCAAAATATACCTGGAGCCCATCTGGGGCAAGAACAAGGCGGCACCGCTGGCCAGTAATAGGGCAGGGTAAGCCTCGAAAAACACTCCACACTGAACTAGTGAGCAGGTTGAGATGGGGAATGGGGCAGGGGGCCAGTAATTTTCAGGGCCCCAAAGGCCTCCTAATGAACACTAATGATAGTCAACAAGACTAAAGTAATATAATAGTCTATGCTGAGAACTAAGCTGAAGGCTACTATTTGGTATAACAAATAGCGCAGTCATCTCAACAGATGAATACTATTCTGTAACCGTAAAAGAATGTGAGAAGTTTCAGGGTCAAATGGTGCTCACACTTATAAGATTCTGGACGTTTGCGTATTAAAACCAGAAGTGATACCTCGCAGGCATAGTAGTTAGAAGTAGTCTGTGAACATTCAGCTGCGAGATATAAATATCAAAGTCCCTTCCGAGCTTTACAGACATGATCAAGTAACGGAGAAGACATCTTATCAATATAACATTGTTTTATACTTCAAACCCATACCTTATCTATTTATCGCGACGAGCCTTCCTTGACAGATTTTCTCATCAAAGATTTGGCCTATATCCCTCAATTATACTAGAGTTTGGCATCCACCTAACAGTGTATTGATAGTTCTCCTATTACCAAGGCTCACTATATGAACTACAAGTTCACTTCAAACTCCACTCTCAGCTCTCGCTTCAATTACATTTTCGAAGCACCTCACTGCCCCATTTACATTCATACATTCGAAGAAATATTCACTACGGAGCTGTTCGAAATTGAATTCATTGAAATCCCAGAACCTTCGTGGTTCACAATACCTTTCGGGATCCCAACGAGGGATTAATCCAATAGCATATATATTTACCCAACACTATCCAAACTTCAAGTGGAGTTCAACTGAATCAGAAAACTTCATTTAGTGGAGTACCTAGTACTCTGTAAGATAGCAGATAGGCACAGTTGGTCAAGAACAGACTAGTCCTCCGGCTTGGGCCAATAAACCCATATAATATGTACTATAAGTATATTTTAAACCTTCAGAAAAAGGAAATCTAGGTTCTCAACCCAGAATTAGATCACCCCAACCCTTTTATACTATCTCCGAAGGAATCCCTGTTGCGCCACCTACGATTTATCAAATTCCTCAAACCTTGTGGACGAGAAAGAGAACATTGCTATAAGGAATCAGACCCAGAACCCAGTGACAGAACATTAGGGTTAAATT
Source organism: Tuber brumale (assembly GCA_014065205.1). Classification (NCBI taxonomy): domain Eukaryota; kingdom Fungi; phylum Ascomycota; class Pezizomycetes; order Pezizales; family Tuberaceae; genus Tuber; species Tuber brumale. Next base: position 72,599 of record JACCEG010000406.1, on the reverse strand, counting down.
ATTGGATAAACTCTTCAATGGGATAGCAGAAGTACTGCAGCATCCTATATGGAGAATAACTAGGGGAGAACCTATGGATACCCGACAAGATAAATCTGCAACCGATGATTCAATACATATGGGTCAACCTACAAAAATACCATTTGATCCACAATTCCTAAGAGGAATCGTATCCTCTTCTCCACGATCTTCTTGCATGGCTAGTACCCATCAGATATCATGGGCCTCAATACCAAAACAAGCAGACCACGCTGCAAACCTAGCGAAGTTAGTAAGTCGTCTGGGAGTAACCTCAGGTTGAATTAGATAAGATATTAATATATCTCTCGACCAAGCCAATATCCTCTTTAAACACTTGAAGAGAGTCATTCATGACAATACCTTGAAATTGATTAAGGTACAAAAACAGATTGCTGATAGTCAAGACATATATGACAATGATATCATATTAGTATTGATGTAGCTAGCGGTAGTGTAACAAGTCATTAAAGACATCCAACAGGAAATGCTATAAGAAGTAGCTGAAAAAATTGACGCCCAAGATCGGTGTCAACAGGAACACAAGGAGGTAACTACAGAGTTATATGGAATACTGGGGCAACAAAGCCAGGGGGCACTAGCCTGCGACCAAATGCTGGAACAAATGGTTACCAGCCTGCGAATGGTTTTCATAGAATTCTGTTCCCAAAGTGTCAGTCACGAGAAGGATATTGACTGGGCATTAAACGCGTTGAGGTTGGATCAAATAATTTACCAAAAAAGAATTCTGGAACTCAAAACTCTCTAGCATCAGCAGGGGGAAGAAGCAAATAATACCATAAGAGCATTGATGGCCTCACTAAACAAGGTACTAGTAGCAGTACCGGAACTAGGTGCTTCAAAACCAATACCCTTACTGGCGGTTGAGGAAGAGAATGATGACGACTATTACTCCCTACCAACATGCAGGAAAAAGGGAAAAGGCAAAGAAGCTGCTGATGCAACCCCCTCAAGAGCATAAGGAAGAGATCCTGATGATCCTAGCGCTGACGACGATGACGAAGGAGAGAGAAGTAGAAGAAGAGGAAGTCCTAGCCATGGTGGGCGAGAACAAACACCAGAAAAGTCTTGTCTGGTATGGCAGAAACACTTGCCAACATGATGGCGCTAAATATTAAGAGACCTTCGGAACTGCCGCCATTATTTAAGGACTAATGTACTCTAGACATATGTTTCTGGATTATAAAATATAACGACTATTGCGAAAGAAAACTGTGGATCTGGAACAATACCCGAGAGTGAGTTATCTACACACTCAATCGTACTAAAAGAGACATAGTCCTTCCATATACCATCTGGTATAGGAAGGCTATGGATGGACTTCAGGGGGAAAACCAACAACCAGAGTTGGATATGTGGACCCAGTTTGAACATGCCATGATCAAATGTTTCGCTCCGGTAGAAGCCAAATAACAAGCGCTTCGTGACATGAAGCAAGTCAAGTATGAAGGCAATATTGAGCTATGTCTGACATTCATGTATAACCTCAATATTGGACTACACATGACAGGGGAGTCCTGACAGGAGGAAGTGGAGAACAAACTTCGTGCATAAATAGTCTGCAGGTTATTGGCATTATAATACGATATGGATCAAGAATGGGAAGCGGCATTGAGGTGGGTTGGTCAGTCCGAAGAAGTATTGCTTACAAGAAACCTGCAAGAGATGAACCACTCAAAGCACAAGAAGTCTATGAAGTCAAAAGAGAAGACCATCGGGACTCTAATCAAAACGAAAAAAGGACTAATGAATCCTATGTCAAAGGAGGAAGAGCCCCACCATGAAAAAGAAAGCGAGACCATGAACTGGGTAGGCCAAAAAGGAAGTTGGAAGGTGTGGCAAAAACAACTCACACAAACTTCGAACAGGCTCATACCAGTATCCCACAAAATGTGATAAACACTTGGAGGCGGGACAAGAATTGCACCTGTTGTGGAAAGAAACAACGCACTTTTCAAAACATGTTGGCAAGATACCCATATATCAGCGGCAACAGGCAGTTTAAGACTGATAAAGATGGGAATTCGTCATGCAAGATCGGCTATTGTAAAGCGAAAATTAGCACACAGAGTCGCTACCATCCAGCAACTATCCTGAATGAATGGGATCTAGGAACTGGGAGAGGACAAGAACTTGATCTAGGTCAGTTCACAGGCAACAATGGGGATGGCATTGGGGTAGTCAGTATCCGTATAGGACTGGAATCGAAATGGGAACCACCATTGGCTGGGGTGTATTGCATGGTGACTACGATGGGGATCGCATAGTCCATTTGCAACTACGGGAATCAAAACTCAAAATGATCAAAGTGGCACGAAGTATGTCTCTCCTTTCATGATCAAAGCAAGTAGACTCTAAGTGAAGGTACCCTACGAGAAACCTGTGATCACATACACAAGAATCAAATATAGAGAGTCTTAACCGAAGGAGAGGATAGTTAACATGCCCACATGACCAGAGAGCCAACAGTACGAAGTTCCTTGAGTAACCTGGTGGCTGCTCGGTACTCATGTGCAAGCAAGTTACCATATCAGAGAAGTGGGACATAGTAATGGAAGATCTACTAGGTAACAATACTGACAGGAGGACAACCAATGCGGGCTGTTCCACCTACCATATGAGTCTAAGTCATATTATATGTATGTACCGTCTTACCTTCTGGCCATAGCATAAGGCAGGGATGTATCGCTTTGGTGCACAAGGCCCCTCTGAGGTAGCTGGATGGATAAACTGAAACTTTAAGAGAATAGATCGGTGAAAGCGGGAACTCCACACCCACAGAGTAAAATGGCTGATAACTGTGTGAAAATCAGCTATGAGCCTAGGTTTGGCATGTTGGGAGAAGGCATTCAGCCTGATAACTGGTCATAAGCAATTGCATATTGGTGAAATGCCACTTAGTATGTAGTTCCAGATTGTTAGAGCTAAAAATCACTAGTTTGTCTGAAGAGACCTCAGTGGTCAAAACTTGGTGGGTGTAGTAACAAATATCTTGTTATCTACACCTAACACCAACAATGCCTAAATGCAAGAACCAGGAAAAACTAATCCACGCTAAGCATGTGGAATTAGATACTCCAAAACCAAGTTGATACAACTGTCCAGAAGGGATCGCTTACCTCTATATACATAATAAGCAATACAAAGTTAAAGTCTTTTAAGACTAGGGATCCAACGTGTTCCTTATCAACAAGGACCTAGTTTAAGCACTTCGCGTTCCTATAATTGAACGCAACAATGCAGTTGATATCTTGGGCTTTGATGGATAATCAGCTGCCTCAGGAGGTAAGTGTTATACTCCACCTATAAAATTAGAGATAGGAAAGAACTGACATATTTCTGAAGTGTCATTTGAAGTAGCTAAAGCAGGTCATTATGGAATGATAATTGCTTTTGGTTGGTGGCATCGTAAACATCCAGTATCACACATAAAAGATAAAGAAAATTGAACTTTCACTGCGAAGAGTTGTGAAAACTGTGTGGAAGAAGATGAAGAGATAGGGAATATGTTGGAATATGATAAATCAGTAGCTTGTGACCCGAATGCTTGTCAGATTGAAAGGATCAGAACTATTGACAACATGGTGGAACTTAAAATATTATCGAAAGAATACTGGCTTTATAAGCATCTGTTTAAAGCCAAGACGGTCGAAAACTAGCGCTGAGATGAACTTTTGACCACGAGATTAAGTTGATCCCAAGATCAATACCCCCTTGCGGGCCGATATCTCCAGTATCGAAAAATCAGCTTAAGGCTTTACGTGAATACTTGAAAACTATGATCAAGCAGTGGAAGATCATGTGAAGTCAATTCCTGGCTGGAGTACCAATACTATTCGTACCCTAACCTGATGGAAGATTATGTCTAGTTGTGGACAACTGAAATCTAAAAAAGATTACCATCTTCTACAAACATTCCATTCCTTTAATGTCTGAACTGTGAGATCGAGTAGCCGGCGCACAGCTCTTTACCAAGTTAGACCTTGAAGATGGCTACTACTTTATTAGAATTAAGGAAGGAGATAAATGGAAAACAGCTTTCCAGATGAGATATGGGCACTACAAATATAAGGATATGCTATTGGGATTGGTCAATACTCCAGCAACTTTTCAAGATATGATGAACCAAGTACTTAAAGAATACTTGGATATAGGAGTCATATGTTACTTTGACGACATTCTCATATATTTAAAAGATGAAAAGGAACACATTGAAGCTGTCAAAGGGGTTTTACAAAGTCTGTCGGACTTTCAATTAGTGGTATTGCTAAAAATGTCAACCTGCCATGCCAAAGAAGTAGAATTCCTAGGCTACATTCTGACGGTTGATGGGACGTCGATGAGCACTTGCAAGGTGGAATCCATAATGGTTTGGAAACTACCTAAGTGGGTTAGAGACCTGCAAGTATTTATTGGATTTGCTAACTTCTATTGACAATTCATAAAAAACATCTTGGCTATTTGCAAACCAATAACCGAGACATTACAAGAGAATCCAAAGGATTTTAAATGGAGAGTAGAGCAGAATTCGGCTTTCAAAAAGCTAAAGCACCAATTTACTACAGCCTTTATACTCCACCACCTTTTCCCAGAAAGATAAATAGTGGTAGAAACTGACGCTACTAATTTCGCACTCGATTGTGGCCTTTCTCAATACTTTTGAGAAAAGGCTATATTCAGTAGCGTTCCATTCATGAAAGATAAGCTTAGCAGAGCATGATTACGAAATTTATAATAAGGAACTTCTTGTAATCATTAAGGCTTTCAAAGAATGGAGACTCTACTTGATCGGAATGGAAAAACCGATTCTCATCTTTACCGACCATCAAAACCTACAATACTTTTTCACCTCCGAAGTCTAGAGTGGCCGTCAAATTCGATGGGCTGAGAAGTTAGTAGCATACAATTTTCGTATTGTATACCAACCAGGGATGAAGTGCAGAAAGCCTGACATATTAAGCAGATGGCCAGAGTACAGTCCTGAGGAGTGAGCTATGTATTATGGAGAGAAAATTTTAAATCTGAAAAGTTTCTTAGTATCGCTAGAAGTAAGAGTAGGCGATGAAAGAGAAAACTAGGATGGAGAAATGGATTTGGACTTCGACTCTCGAAGAGGTGGCAAGGAACTCATGATGAGGGTTAAGAGATTGAGCAAAATGGCATACTTGCCAACAAAGGTCTCAAGAATGGTGGCAGGACATAATCTATACACTATAGAGGATAATATTGTCGGGAAATATGCACAAGCATTAATTAAGACTGGAATAGCCATATGACTATCTGAAGGAACTTACAGAAGAATTGCTCCAAGAAGTGGACCAGCGATTCGTAGCGGAATCTCCACTGGAGCTGGGGTAATCGATGCCAATTATACTAGTGACATCAAAGTCGTACTCTTTAACTATAAAGATATGGATTGCCCAATAAGAATAGACTATCGCATAGCCCAAATAGTGGTAGAAAGAATCAATACCTCAGATATGATAGAGGTAGATTACTTGGAAGAGACAGAACCTGGAACTGCAGGATTCAGAAACTCCAATATCGCAACAAGATCCTTGATCATCAAATAACAGGAATGTGGCATCAGTTACCTGCAGGCTTCAGCTAAAGACAACGAATATTGGTATGACATTATAGAAGTACTAGCCAAAGTTCTAATATCAAATGCCATTATCCTACAAAAGGGTATGAAGTGGTTCGATCCTGAATCCTTAATCGAGATACAGGAAGCTATCGAGACAGACACAACTTGGAGGGAATGGAGGGAAGAACTCATCAGGCTACGAGATGAAGGAAATGATTTCCCCAAGGATTGGACCTTAACCGACAATCTACTATATTATAAGCAAAGACTATTTGTACCCAATAGTCAGGCTCTATACACCAAGATGGCAAATGGATGTCACAACGCAAAGGTTGCAGGACATTTTGGAACACAGAAAACCTCAGAAATCATTATACAGGACTTCTACTGGAAATGAATTGCAGAATGGAGCAACAACTATGTATGATCCTGGGATGAATGCCAACATAACAAACCCCTCAATATACCAAGTACGGATTATTGTAAGTACTGCAAATACCTTGTGCTGTATAGTTGCCCATCACAGTGGACTGCATCACACAACTACCAGAGTCGTAAGGATGGACTCTGATAATGGTAGTAGTTGATCAATTCATAAAAAAGGTACATTTCATCGGAATACAGACATCGGCTACAGCAAAAGATGTCGCAAACGCATTCCTGAAAGAAGTCTGGAGGCTTCACAGCCTACCAACCAAAGTCGTCTTGGATATGGAATCGCAGTTTGTTGGAGAATTCCGGGAATTCCTTTGTAAAGTACTGGAAATTAAGCGAAGAATGTCAACAGCATACCATCATCAAACTGAGAGACAAACGGAATATAACAACTAAGTGCTAGAAGAATACCTTCGAAGGTTTGTCAACTATGATCTGGATGACTGGTATCAGCTACTACCTCAAGCTAAACATGTATACAATAATTCCACTACTAACGCTCATGGGATGTCACCATTTTATGCGAACTACGGATTCTATCCACAAGCAGAATGGATGAAGGAGCGAGAATCTCAAAATCCAGGAGCAACAATCTATGCAAACTACATTAAGACAATACATGAACAAGTGAGTGGCTCACACGAGAAAACGGCAGAAGCAAAGTCAAAGTACTATGACCGAAAAGCTAGACAACAGCCAGACTTCAAGATCTGTGACAAAGTAGTGTTAAATGCAAAAAACATTTGCACCTGACCAAAATCCAAGAGGCTAAGTCAGAACCTTTACAGTCCCTTCCAAATCTTGGAACACTAAGGATCACAAGCTTTGAAGCTCAACATATCCACACGATAGAATATTCACCCTGCATTCCATGTTGTATTACTTGAATCCTACCAAGAGTCAGTTCATGACAATCATCAGCAATCCCCTAGAGAGCCAAAAGACATTGACGCCAACCTCCAATAAGAGATTGAAAAAATAGTAAGAAGCGAGATATGTTCTTACAGAAACCGAGTACACGGCTGCTATCAAGAAAAGCAGGAACTGTGGTACTTCATCAAATATTAAGGGTGTTTAGAAGATGAGAATATATGGGAGCCAGCCACCGGTACGGAAAATAGGGAGTAAGTTGTAGAAACCTTTCATAATCAAAATCTGGACATGCCAGGAAGGGCAGATGTAAGAAAGTGAGGAAAAGGTTTTCCCACTGAGGCCTAGTAAATATGGGAGGTTTTATACCCTGACCATACTGAGTCTTAAAATGTATTTAGAAAAATTATAAAAGTTACAAAAGGCATTTGTGACGAAGCCTGGTAGGAGGGAGCTCATGTTAGGCATATGGAAATCTGAGACAAAAAAGTGCACAGACATCACGGTAGGGTAACTGTGCACAGACCCTCGATTTAATAAAGCCAACACCCCCTGTTAGGCATATGGAAATCTGAGACAAGAAATGTACACAAACCCATGGTAGGGTAACTGCACACACAGATCCTCGATTTTCCGGAGTGCCAACACTGACCTCTGGCCCCGTTATGGGACCCGCCCGTCATTAGTGAGATCGCGAGAGTTGCGTACCATAACTAAAAAGTCACATCAAGGAAGCCCACTTCATAACACCATATACGTCGCCAGCGTCCGTCCGGCGCATGCCATTTGAAGGATATATCAGAGGGGACCTTTGGCAACATCTCGGAAGTGTAACGGGAAAGGTCTGTCAGAGGTGCATTGAGATAGTAGGCTTCAAAGTTATGCTTCCTAAACTATGGGCCCAAAGTGACAGGACATTTTCGGAGAAATACTCTAAGAGGATATCCCAGTAGCAGAGGCTATTAGGGATATACTGAATGCACCCATACCATTCTGAGATCAGCTGTAGGTTGGTTGGTCCTAGTAATAGGACCCCTCTACGGAGGTTGGAAGACCAAGGGGAAGCAGGCTCAGAAAGGAAGATCTAGATAAGTTGGAGACTATTAAGACGGTGACACATTGGGCTTGGACTTGTGATTGGCACTAGGTAGCTCAGTATGAACTTGATCACTTCATGACCGCAGAGACTACCGGAATGAAAGTCAACAAGACTAGAGTAATATAATAGTCTATGCGAACAACTAGGTTGGAGACCGCTGTTTGGTAGAACAAATAGTGCAGTTATCTCAGTGGAGGAATACTATTCAGTAACCGTGAAAGGATGTGATAAGTTTCAGGGTCAAACAGTGCCTGTACTTATAAGATTCTGAACGGTTACGTATTAAAATCAGAGTGGTACCTCAGAGACATAGTAGTTAGAAGTAGTCTACGAACACTCAGACACGGGATATAAATATCAAAGTGCCTCCCGAACTTTACAGACATTATCCAGCAACGGAGAAAAGATCTTATCAATATAATATTGTTCTTCACTTTAAATCTTTACTTTACCTATTTAATCGAGATGAGCCTTCCTCGACAGATTCTCCAATCAAAGATTTTGGCCTACGTCCCTCAGTTACATACTTGAGTTCAGCGTCCACCTAATAGTATATTGATAGTTCTCCTGTTACCAAGGCTCACTATATGAACTACGAGTTCACTTCAAACTCCACCCTCAGCTCACCCTTTGATTACATTTTCGAAGCACCTAACTGTCCCATTTACATTCATACATTCAAAGAAATCTTCGACACTAAGTTATTTGAAATTGAAGAAGAATTTACTCAAGAACCCATGTGGTTCACAATACCTGTTAGGATCCCAACGAGGGATCAATTCAATCGCATATATCGCACCTGGCATGGTTCAAACTTTGAGTGGAGTTCTACCAAGTCAGAAGACTTCGTCGTGTGGAGTACTCAGTACTCCGAGTACAAGAAATCAGGCACACTTATCCGGGGGCCAGACATCCCCTCGGCTTGGGCCTAAAACTTATACATGTACTACAAGTACATTTTGAACCTCAAAAAAGGAAATTCAGGTCCTGAGTCCCGAATCAGATCACCTGAATCCTTTTTTACCTACACCTCTAGAATACCTCCGACATTCGATACCTTATATACGGTTTCTCAAACCCTTCAAGGGATATCAAGAACTTTGGTACGAAGTACCAGAAATCACCCATCCAGGGCTACTAGAGCAATTAGCCTATCTGGAAAGTATCACAATGGCTGAGATTCCTCAAGACCCGAGAAAGAGGATAATGGTGGGAGAACCGACGGATACCCGTCCGAATACGACGGGAACTGATGATTCGGCCGTACATAGCCCCCATCCAACAACACCTTGGGAACCACAATTCTGGACAGGAATCATTCCCAATCCCTCTCACCAATCCTCTAGTGTGGCAAGCACACATCGAATATTATGATCCTTCATGCCCAAGCCAGGAGGAGACCATGCTGCAAATCTAGCCAGGTTGGCTACTCATCTCGGGATAATCTTGGGATGAATAAGGCAAGATATAGACACCTCACTCGACCAAGCTAATATCCCCTTCAGACATTTGCAGAGAGTTACCCCAGACAATACCTTAAAATTGCTTAAGGTTCAACAGCAAATTGCTGATGGACAAGATGTCCATGATAACAATATTGGGCACTTGTTGACATAGCTGGTAGGCGTGGAACAGGAGGTCAAGGGTATCCAAGAGGAAATGCTACGGGAAGTAGCAAAGAAGATAGATGCTCAAGATAGGCATTAACAGGAACATGAAGAGGTAACTACAAGGTTATGTGGGACGCTCGGGCAAGAAAGCCAGGCTGCATTAACCGGAGATCAGATATTGGAATAGATGGTCATTGGCTTGACAATGGAATTCTTAGAATTTCGTGCTCAAAGCATCACGCCTGAAAGAGAGGTCATCCATACTCTAGCGCAAGGGTGCTTAGATAGTACTACTCGTCAGGCAGAAATTCGCAGGTCTCTAGACCAGCAACAATGGCAAAATGAAGAGACAAATAATACCTTAAAGGCATTAACGGCAGCGGTAAATATGATACTGGCTACCACACCAAGTCTGGAAGTTGTGGTCCCTGCACCCTTACCCACAGTCGAAGAAGCGGATAATGTAGAATACGATGCTCTGCCTATGCGAAGGGACAAGGAGAAAGCCAAAGAAGCCACTAATGCATCCCCCTCAGGTGTCCAGGGAGGTGACCCAGGAGATGCTAGCAATAATGATGACGATGATGATGAGAGAGGCAGAAGGAGAGGAAGTCCTAGCTGGAGCAGGAGAGGAAGTCCTAGCCGAGGCAGGCAAGGACAGACACCAGATTAGTCTGGTATGGCAGAGACACTTGCCAACGCAATAGCACTAAACATTAAGTGACCATCAAAACCACCACCATTCTTTGAGGAAAAGCTCACATAAGATATATATGTGTGGATTATACAATGCAGCGACTATTTCAAAAGAAACCTGAGGATCTGGGATGATGCCCGAGAACAAGTCATATACGTGCTCCACCATACTAAGAGAGACATAGTACTTCCTTACACTATTTGGCATCAGAAAGCTATGGATGGACTTCAAGGGGAGACCCAGCAGCCAGAACTGGCTATGTAGACCCGCTTTGAACATGATATGATCAAGCGATTCGCCCCGGTTGAAGCCTAAAGACTAGCGCTTCGAGCTATGAAGCTGGCCAAGTATGAAGGCAGTTTTGAACGTTACCTTACGGTCATGCATAACCCTAATGTATGGGCATACATGACTGGAGAGTCCGGGAGGGAGGAAGTCGAAAACAAACTTCTAAAACAAATTGTGCACAGGTTGTCGGCCTTGCAGTATACAACGGATCAAGAATTGGAAGAGGCACTAGGGCGATGTGGTCGGTCAGAAGAGGGACTTCTCACTAGAGAAAGAATTGTGGGAGATAAACTGTCCAAGCTTGAAATAGTCCAAGAGGTCAAAAGAGAAGATCGACAGGAGTCTATGCCAAAGTGACAAAAGGACAACAAACTTTATGTCAAGAGAAGTGGAGCCCAACCACGAAAACGGAAAAGGGACCATGAGCCGGAAAAGCCTAGGAAGATGTTGGAAGGAGCAGTGAAAACCACCCACAAAAACTTTGACCAGGCCCATACCAGTATCCCGCAGAGTATAATAGATACCAAGAGGTGAGACAGAGATTGTACATGTTGTGGAAAGAAAAACCATACCTACTAGACGTGTTGGGGAGAGGCCCATATATGGGCAGCAACAGTCAGCTCAAGACCAATAAAAATGGGAATTTGTTGTGCATGGTCGGATATTGTAAAGCCTAAACTAGCTCACAGAGTCGCTTCCATCCAGCAACCAGCCTGAATGAATAGGATCTGGGAACAGGCGAAGAACTGACCTAGGTCTGTTCATGGTCACCAATGTCGATAGCATTTGGGTATTCAGTGTCCAGCTGGAGCTAGAATTGAGATGGGAACCCTCTTTCACTGGGGTGTATTGGGTACTGACCATGACGGGGATCGGGTATTCTGTGTGCAACTATGGGAGTTGAAACTCAAAATGATCAAACTGGTGTGAAGCAAGTCTCTTCTTTCAAGATCAAAGCAAGTAGACTCCAAGTAAAGGGACCCCATGAGGGACTTACGAGCTCGAATACAAGAATCAATATATGGAGAGTCTTGATCGAAAGAGAGGATAGCCAACATGCCCACATTGCCCGGGAGCCAACAGTACGAAGTTCCTCGAGTTACCTGGTGGCCGCCTGCTACCCCCGTGCAAGCAAGTTACTATACCGAAAAAGTTGGGACATAGCAATGCAAGATCTATCTAATAACAATACACAACAGGAGGACAACCGATGCAGGCCATTCCACCTACCACACGAGTGTGAGTTGTATTATACGTATGTACTATCCTGCCTTCTGGCCAGACTGTAGGATAGGGATATACCGCTTTAGTACACGAGGCCCCTGTGCGGGAGCTAGACGGATAACCGAAGTCCTAAGGGAAAGGATCGGTGAAAGTGGGAACCCCACAACAGGGGAGTAAAATGGCTAACAACCGCCCAGAAATCTGCTATGAGCCTAGGTTTGGTGTGTCAGGAGAAGTCATCCAGCCTGAAAACTGGTCATGCGCAATTGCATATCAGTGAAACACCGCTCAAGTATGTAGACCCAGATTGTTAGAGATAAAGAGTTACTAGTTTGTCTGAGGAGACCTCAATGGTCGAAACTACGTGGGCATAGTAACAAACATCTTGTTACCTATACCCGACACTAACGATACGTAAATGAAAGAACCAAGAAAGTCTTATCCGCGCAAAGCATGTAGAATTAGATGCTCAGAAACCAAGATGATATAACTGTCCAGAGGGGATTGCTTACCTCCATATACACAATAAGCAATACAAAGTTAAAGTCTTATTAGACTCGGGATCCAATATGTTCCTTATCAATAAGGATCTCATTGAAGAACTTCGTATTCCTATTATTGAATGCAACAATGCAGTTGATATCTTAGGCTTTAATAAATCATTGGCCACCTCAGGAGGGAAGTGTTATACCCTATCTATAAAATTGGAAATTGGAAAAAACTGACACATCTCTGAAGTGTCGTGTGAAGTGGCTAAAGCAGGTTATTATGGAATGATAATTCCATTTAGTTAGTGGCATCATCAACACCCAGTGTCTCACATAGAAGATGCAGAAAATTGGACCTTCTCCGCAAAATGTTGCAAAAACAGTGTGCAAGAAGATGAAGGAATAGCAGATATGTTCGAATATGATGAATCAGGCACTTGGAACCCTGATGCCTGTCTTATTAGACGAATCGGAGCCATCAAAAATACGGTGGAACTCGAATCATTACCAAAGAAATACTGGCATTATTGACACTTGTTTGAAGCTCAGATGGCAGAAAATCTAGCTCTAAGGAGAACCTTCGATCATGAGATCAAGTTGATTCCTGGATCAACCCTCCCCTGGGAGCCGATATATCCATTATCAGAAAAACAGCTTAAGGCTTTACAGGAATACTTGGAAACCATGATCAAACAAGGAAAGATCACGCGGAGCCAATTGCCAGCAGGAGGACCCATATTATTCGTACCTAAGCCAGATGGCAGACTACGCCTAGTTATGGATCACTGAAATCTAAACAAGATTACTATCCTCAATAAACGTCCCCTTCTACTAATGTCTGAGCTCTGAGATAGAGTAGCCCGTGCAAAGATCTTCACCATGTTAGATCTTAAGGACGGTTACCACTTGATTAGGATAAAGGAAGGAGATGAATGGAAGATGGTGTTCTATACAAGATATGAATACTACAAATATAAGATTATGCCTCTTGGATTGGTTAATGCTACGGCAACTTGCCAAGATATGATGAACCAAGTACTTAAGGAATACCTTGACGTCGGAGTCGTGTGTTACCTTGATGATATTCTTATTTACTCAAAGGGTGACAAGGAACACATCGAAGTGGTCAAAAGGTTTTTACAAAGTCGATTGGACTTTGAATTAGCAGTATCACGAAAGAAATCAACCTTCCATGCTATAGAGGTAGAATTCCTCGGATATATGGTAGCTGTTAATGGGGTGTCAATGAGCACCCGCAAGGTGGAATCCATAATGGTGTGGAAAGCACCTAAGTCGATCAGAGAAGTACAAGTCTTTAATGGATTTGCTAACTTCCACTGACAATTTATTAAAAACTTCTCAGCCATTTGCAAACCCATAACTGTGACATTATAAGAAAATCCTAAGAATTTCAAATGGAGAGTCAAGCAGGATACGGTATTCGAAGAATTAAAATACTAATTCACCACAGCTCCTATCCTATACCACTTCATCCCTGAATGGGAAACGGTGGTGGAAACTGACACTAGCGATTTCGCACTCGGTTGCGTTCTTTCTCAATACTTTGAGAAAAGGTTACATCCAGTAGCTTTCCATTTCAGAAAACTAAACTCGACGGAGCGCAATTATGAAATTTATGATAAAGAACTTCTTGCGATCCTCAAAGCATTTACGGAATGGAGACACTAATTGATCGGAATGGAAAATCCAATTACAGTCTTTACCGACTATACGAACTGGGAATACTTCCTCACCTCATAAGTCTGGAGTGGCTGTCAAATTTGATTGGCTCAGAAATTGGTAGAATACAATTTTCCCATTGTATACCGACCAGGCACGAAGGGTGGAAAGCTAGATGCATTACGCAGATGGCTGGAGTACCGTTCTGAGGTGGGAGCTACGCATCGCGAAAAGAAAACTTTAAAGGCGGAAAGTTTCTTGGTATTACTGGTAGCGAGGGTTGGTGATGAAGGAGAAAACTGAGATGGAGATAAGGATCTGAATTTAGAACCTTGAAGAGGTGGAAAGGAACCCATTATTAGGGTTAAGAGATTAAGCAAAAAGGCATACTTGCCAACAAAGGGCTCAAGAATGGCGGTAAAGCATGACCTGTATGCTATAGAGGATAACATTGTGCCGAAATATGAACAAGTATTAATAAGGATGGGTATAGCCATGGAGCTACCCAAAGGAACTTACGGAAGAGTTGTCTCAAAAAGTGGTCTAGCAGTTAGAAGCGGAATCTCCACCTGTGCAGGAGTAATCAATGCCAATTATACCGGAGAATTTAAGGTCGTACTATTCAACCACAAAAATGAGGACTGCCAGAAAAGAAGGGGCGATCGCATAACTCAACTGGTGGAAGAAAAGGTCCTCATATCAGATACGATGGAAGTAGATGACTTGGAAGAAACAGAATGAGGAACTGCAAGATTCGGAAACACCGATATAGCAATAAGATCTTTGGTCGTGAAGGAACAGGAACCTTGTATCAGCTACCTACAGGCATCAGCTAAAGACAACAAACATAGGTATGATATTTCAGAAGTACCCAAAAAAGTTCTAATGTCAAACGCTATTATCCTACAGAAAGGTATGAAGCAGTTCAATCCTGAATTCTTAAGCGAGATACAGGCAGCTATCGGGACGGACGCAGCTTGGAGGAAACAGAGGAAAGAACTCATCATATTACCAGACGAAGGAAAAGATTTCCCCAAGGACTGGACTTTAAACGATGATCTACTATATTATAAGCAAAGACTGTTTGTACCAGATAGTCAGACGCTATATACCAAGATCACAGAAAGATATCACGACGCAAAAGTTAGCGGACATTTCGGACAAGAGAAAACCTTGGAAATCATTATGCGGGACTTCTGCGGGAAAGGACTTGCAGAATAGGTCAACGACTACATTCAATTCTGCAATGAATGCCAATATAACAAATCGCCTAGACACGCTAAGGATGGATTATTGCAACCGCTGCAAATACCCTATACAGCATGGGCGTCCATCTCAGTGGACTTCATCACTCAACTACCTGAGTTACAAGGTTGTACTCAAATAATGCTACTAGTTGATCGATTCACAAAAATGGCACATTTCATCGGACTTCAAACCTCGGCTACAACCAAGGATGCTGCAAACACATTCCTGAAAGAGGTATGGAGGCTGCACAGCCTACCAACTGAAATCGTCTCAGATATGGACTCGAAGTTCGCAGGAGAATTCTGGGAATCCCTTTGCAAGGCACGGGAGATTAAGCGAAAAATGTCGATGGTATACCATCTTTAAACTGATAGGCAAACCGAATGTACCAACCAAGTGCTGGAAGGATACCTGCGAAGTTTTGTCAACTGCGATCAGGACGATTGCTATCAGTTACTACCACTAACTGAACATGCCTATAACAATTCCACTACCAATGCTCATAAAATGTTGCCATTTTACGTGAATTACGGATTTCATCCACAGACTGAGTAGATGTAGGAGTAGGAAGCTCAAAATCCAGGAGCAACACTTTACGTGAACTGGATCAAGACAATTCATGAACAAGAAAGAGGGTCACTAGAAAAGATATGGGAAGGAATGTCAAAATATTATGACCTGAAAGCTCGACAACAGCCAGACTTCAAGATCAGGGATAAAGTAATGTTAAACGCAAAGAACATTCATACCTGACGGAAATTGAAGAAGCTAAGCCCGAAGCTATACGGTCCATTCCAAATCATGGAGAAGTGCAGATCATGAGCATTCAGGTTCAACATATCCAATCGCTGGAATATTCACCTCGTATTTCCAGTCACACTATTAGAACCCTACTGCGAGTCAGTTCATGACAATTGCTAGCAACCCTCTAGAGAACCAGAGGACATGGATGGCAATCTACAATGGGAGGTTGAAAAAATAGTAAGAAGCAAGGTTCGCTCTTACAGAAAACAGGTACACAGCCGCTATCAAGAGAAGTGAGAACTGTGGTACTTGGTCAAATGGCATGGGTGTTCCAAAGATGAGAACACATGGGAGTCAGCTACCGTATGGAAAATACAGAGGAAGTTGTGGAAAGTTTTCATAAAGAAAATCTGAACATGCCAGGAAGGGCAGAAGTAAGATAGTGAGGAAAAGGTTTTCCTACCGTGGCCAAGTAAATGTGGGAGGTGTTTTACCCTGACCACACTGAGTCTTAAAATGTATCTAGAAGAAATTATAAAAGTTATAAAGGCATTCGAGGCGAAGCCTGGTAGGAGGAAGCTCATGTTAAGCATATGGAAATCTGAGACCAGAAATGTACACAGACCCACAGTAGGGTAACTGCGCACAGATCTACTATTTTCTGGAGTACCAACACCCCTCTCCGGCCCCCTTATGGGGCCCGCACATGATTAGCGAGATCTCGAGAGTTGCGTCCCATAACTAAAAAGTCACATCAATGAAGCTCACTTCATAACATCATATACGTGGCCACGATCTGGCCGACCGCATACTGTTCACAGAATATATGACAGGGGACCTTTGATGACATCTGGGAAGTGGAACAGAAGAAGTCCGTCACAGACGCATGGGGATAGTAGGCTTGAAAGTTAGGCTTCCTAAACTATGAGCCCAAGGTGACAGGACATTTTCGGCGAAATACTCCAAGAGGATGTCCCAGTAGTAGAGGCTATTAGGGGCTCTTTTTTTTTTTTCTTTTTTTTTTCTTTTTTTTTTTTATCTTCATGTATTCGTTGTTATTTAGGGTACAAGAACTTGCATGCAGCGCTAGCTATGGCATAAACAATCCCCATTCCTCCTTCCGACTGGCCCGACCGTATCTCCAAGACCCTCTGGTATGGGCCTAACCGCACATCTCGCCCCAAAGAAAAACCCGTCCCTACCTCGCAAGCGAACTCAGAGAATAGGAGAAGCCTAACTAAGAGAAAAGCAGGAAAACATAAGAAGGTAACCGCCCGG
>JACCEG010000406.1:12505-54962 GCA_014065205.1 Tuber brumale | reverse complement strand
CCTTGTTCTCAGAGAGATAGCGTCACTTAGTGGATGGGATACCACCGCTTAAGCCAACCGTGGGAAAAGGCGAGGTCGACCCGTGGGCCTGTTGAGGAGTCCTCGCGTACCGCAAACCATGTTCCCAGCCATCTGAAGCATGGGAAGCGATCGGTCGCCGACCGTGTGGAGGGGCCTCGCTAAGCGAGGAGAGGGGGCGAGAACGGGCAGCAGAAAGGCAGTACCGGAACTCAGAGGGAGAAAAGCCTCGACGCGTAAAAGAGCAGAAGAGGGCAGTGAGGGGAGGAGGGAGATGGCCGTCACTCCTAGGCCGAAGCCATCGTGGGAGGAGAGGGGGGGTGGAAGGTTCGTGAATACCTAGCGTTGAGGGTTGATTTCAATCGCCGGGTGGGTAGAGGAGACGGAGGATGAGAGGCTATTAGGGGCATACCAAATCTAGCCATACCCTTCTGAGATTAGCTGTAGGTTGGTTGGTCCTAGTAAGAGGACCCCTCTACAGAGGCTGGCACATCAAGGGGAAGCACCCTCAGAAAGAAAGACCTAGATAAGTCGGAGACCCTTAAGACGTTAACACATTGGGCTCGGACTTGCGATTGGTACTAGGTGGCCTAGCATGAACTTAATCACTTCATGACTGAAGAGACTACTGGAATGATAGTCAACAAGACTAAAGTAATATAGTAGTCTATGCAGACAACTAAGTTGGAGACCGCTATTTGGTAGAACAAATAGGTCAGTCATCTCAATAGAGAAATACTATTCCATAACTGTGAAAGGGTGTGATAAGTTTCAAGCTCAAATTGTGCTCGCCCTTATAAGATTCTGGATGGTTGTGTATTAAAATCATAGTGGTATCTCGGAGGCATAGTAGTTAGAAGTAGTCCGCGAACACGCAGAGGCGGGATATAAATATCGAGGTGCCTCTCGCACTTTACAGACATCATCAAGCAACGGACAAGAGATCTTATCAATATAATATTGTTCTGTACTTTAAATCTTTACATTACCTACTTTATTGAGATGAGCCTTCCTTGACTGATTCTCCAATCAAAGATTTTGTCCTACGTCCCTCAGTTATATACTTGAGTTCAGCCTCTACCTAATACCCCCTCTCCAGACCCCTTATGGGATTCACACATCATGTTAGGCATATGGAAATGTGAGTCAAGAGATGTACACAGACCCACGGTAGGGTAACTGCGCAAAGACCCTCGATTTTCCGGAGTGCCAACACCCCCCTCCGGCCTTCTTATGGGGCCCACACACTATTAGCGAGATTTTGCGAGTTGCGTCCCATAACTAAAATATCACATCAATGAAGCCCACTTCATAACACATATTACATCGCCGCTGTCTGTCCGACCACATGCTGTTTGTAGGATATATGGGAGGGGTCCTTTGGTGACATCTGGCAAGTAGAATGGAGGAATTCCGTCATAGGTGTATTGAGATAGTCGGCTTCAACGTTAGGCTTCCTAAACTATGGGCCAAAGGTGACGGGAGGTTTTCAGCAAAATACTTTAAGAGGATGTCCCAGTAGCAGGGGATATTAGGGGCATACCAGATCGAACCATACCCTTCTGAGATTAGCTGAAGGTTGGTTGGTTCTAGTAATAGGACCCCTCTACGGAGGCCGGCGGACCAAGGGGAAGCATGCTCAGAAAGGAAGACCGAGATAAGTCAGAGACCCTTAAGATATTAACACATTGGGCTCGGACTTGTGATTGGCACTCGGTGGCTCGGCATGAACTTGATCACTTCCTGACCAAAGAGACTACTGGAATGATAGTCAACAAGACTGGAGTAATATAATAGTCTGTGTGGACAACCAAGTTGGAGGCCACCGCTGTTAGGCGGACACCAATCTCTGGTATAACTGAGGGACGTAGGCCAAAATCCTTGTGTGGAGAATGTATCGAGGAAGGCTCGTCTCGATAAGGTAAAAGTAAAGTAAAGATTTATGAGGTAAACAATTTAATATTGATAAGATCTCTGCTCCGTTGCTTGATGATGTCTGTAAAGCTTGTGAGGCAATTCGAGATTTATATTCCGCATTTGAGTGTTCATGGACTACTGCGAACTATTATGCCCCCAGAGTACCACTCTGGTTTTAATACGCAAACGTCCAGAATCTTATAAGTATGAACACTATTTGACCCTGGAACTTATCACACTATTTCGGGGACTCGGAATTGTATTCCTCCATTAAGATGACTACGCTATTTGTTATACCAAACAGCGGCCACCAACTATGATATCCGCATAGACTATTATATTGCTTTAGTCTTGTTGAATATCATTCCAGTAGTCTTTTGGATCATGAAGTGATCAAGTTCATGCTGGGCCACCTAGTGCCAATCGCAAGTCCGAGCCCTCTGTGTCAACGTCTTAAGGGGCTCCGACTTATCTAGGTCTTCCATTCAGAGCCGGCTTCTCCTTAGGCCGCCGGCCTCCGCGGAGGGGTCCTATTACTAGAACTAAGCAACCTACAGCTGATCTCAGAGGGGTTTGGGTGGATTCGGGGTACCCCTAATAGCCTCTACTATTGGGATATGCTCTTGTAGTGTTTTGCCGAAAATGTCCCATCACCATCAGCCCATAGTTTAGGAAGCCTAACCTTGAAGCCTACTATCTCAACGCGCCTTCGATGGGTTTCTTCCATTCCACTTCTCAGATGTCGTCCAAGGTCCCCTCTCATATATCCTGCCAACAGCATGCGGACGGACGGACAGCAGCGACGTATACCGTGTTATGAAGTGGGCTTCATTGATGTGACATTTCAGTTATGGGACCCATCTCTAGAAATCTCGCTAATGACATGCAGGCTCCATAAGGGGGCCGCAGAGGGGTGTTGGCACTCCAGTAAATTGAGGGTCTATGCGCAGTTACCCTACCATGGCTCTGTGCACTGGTCTCGAATTTTCATATCCCTAACAGCTGCTTGGTATAACAAATAGTGCATTCATCGCAACGGATAAATACTATTCCGTAATGGTGAAAGGGTGTGATAAGTTTCAGGGTCAAACGGTGCTCCTACTCAAAAGATTCTGGACATTTGCATACTAAAATCAGAGTGGTACTCTGGAGGCATAGTAGTTAGATATTGTTAGGCGGACGCCAAACTCAAGTACATAACAGAGAAACGTAGGCCAAAATCTTTGTTCGGAGAATCTGTCAAGGAAGGCTCGTCTGGATAAAGTAAAGGTAAAGTAAAAACTTTTAGGCTAACAATTTTATATTGATAAGATCTCTTCTCCGTTACTTGATGATGTCTGTAAAGCTCGGGAGGCACTTCAATATTTATATCCCGCGTCTGAGTGTTCGCGGACTACTTCTAACTATTATGCCTCTGAAGTACCACGCTGGTTTTAATACGCAAACGACCAGAATCTTATAATTGTGAACACTTGTTTGACCCTGAAAATTATCACACCCTTTCGCGGACTCGGAATAGTATTCCTCCGTTGAGATGACTGCGCTATTTGTTATACCAAACAGCTGCCTCCAACTTAGTTGTCCGCTTAGACTTTTGTATGACTTTAGTGTTGTTGGCTATCGTTCCAGTTGTCTCTTCGGTCATGAAGTGATCAGGTTCATGCCGGGCCACCTACTGCCAATCTCAAGTCCGAGTCCAACGTGTCAACATCTTAAGGGGCTCCGACTTATCTAGGTCTTCTATTCGGAGCGTGCTTCCCCTTGGTCCGCCAGCCTCCGTAGAGGGGTCCTATTAATAGAACCAACCAACCTACAGCTGATCTCAGAAGGGTATGGGTGGATTTGGTATACCCCTAATAGCTTCCACTACTGGGATATCATCTTAGAGTATTTCGCCGAAAACGTCTTGTCACCTTCGGACCATAGTTTAGGAAGCCTAACTTTGAAGCCTACTATCTCAATGTGCCTCCCACGGATATTCTTTGTTCCACTTCCCAGATGTCGCCAAAGGTCCCCTCGCATATATCCTGCGAGCAGCATGCGGTCGGACTTACGGTGGCGACATATATGGTATTATGAAGTGGGCTTCATTGATGTGACAGTTTAGTTATGGGACGCAACTCTTGAAATCTCGCTAATGACGGGCGGGCCCTATAAGGAGGCCGGAGGGGGGTGTTGGCTCCAGTAACTTGACAGTCTATGCGCAGTTACCCTACCATGGGTCTGTGCACATGTCTCAGATTTCCATATGCCTAACAGATATAGTCCGTGAATACTCAGACGTAGGATATAAATATCGAAGTTCCTCTCATGCTTTACCGACATCATCAAGCAATGGAGAAGAGATCTTATTAATATAATATTATTCTACACTTTAAATCCTTACTTTCCGTAATTTTTCGCAATGAGGGTTCCTCGACAGATTCTCCAATTGAAGATTTTGGCCTACGTCCATCAGTTATACACTTGAATTTGGCTTCCACCTAACACATCATTAGAGAGATTTCAAATGTAGCATTTTATAACTCAACTGTCACATCAATGTAGCCCACTTCATCACACTATATATGTCACTATTGTCTGTCCAACCACCTGCTATTTGCAGGATATTTGAGAGAGAACCTTTGGCGACATCAGGGAAGTGAAACAGAAGAAATCCGTCACAGGCGCATTGAGACAATTGGCTTCAAAGCCAAGCTTCCATATCATGGGCTGTAAGTGAAGGGACATTTTTGGCGAAATACTCCACGAGGATGTCCCCGTAGTGGAGGCTATAGAGGACATACCAAATCTACCCGTACTATTCTGAGATCGGCTGTAGGTTGATTGATCCTAGTAATAGGACCACTCTACAGAGGCAAGTGGATATCACGAATGTGACTTAGCGAGGAAGATGTTTTCACATGACTCATAGTTATGAGTCATAGGTATGTTATGTTTTGCACGTAACCTCCTTTAGAGGTCATGGGTTTTGCGCATATGACCACTTTGGTTACATGATTGTTTTATGATGTTTTGGTATGACTCACAGTTGTGAGTCATATGTGGTGCATGACTTGAGGAGTGAGTCACAAGGGCGTGAAGGGCAACAATATGAGGAGCTCATTAGGACCGAGTAGATACACTCTTCACGCTTCGTTCTAAGTTATTTCCTTACATATTACTTTATGCTTTTACGAATATAAAACCTTTACGCTCTGTATGAATACCTACCTACGAGACGAGAACTCTACTACAAGAGTAGAGTTGAAGAAAGAGTACGATAGGCGATAAGGATTAGAGACACGAGAGTCTCTCCCACCTTATCGTAGACATAGGTCTAAGGACTATCGTCGCGAGAGAAGACAAGAGAAGTATTGTCTACCCGTTGCTGAGAACTGATACAGGTTAGGGATTGTAACATTACGAAGCGTCACTTATAGCGATGCTTAGATGATACCAAGACGGACTATACCTTTGAGGATCAGTCCTTAGAGCTGCCTGAGATAGCCGGCGAGTTACAATGAACAGTCTCACAACTTGCGTGAACCGCAAGTCCGACAACACCCGAAGAACAATCATCATACGTTGAGTCAAGCTCTAAAGAAGAAGACAAAAGCATGGAGAGACCAGGACCAATTGGAGAAGAAGGGACTGGCCCTACACCAGGCCCAGTGCCAGAAGCAACACCCGCACTAAGTTGCGAACAAATAGAACAAATCCTAGGACTGTTGATGCACCATCAGCCTAAAGTCAAACAACCAGCGACATACGCAGGAAACAGACACTAGCTCCGGAACTGGATGGCCAAATTGATGATCTACTTTTGCACCACAGGTTGGCAAGAAGGACACAATGCGGAGAAAATCGTTTATGTTTCAAGTCTCCTGAGGGGAGACGCGAGCAAATGGCTCACGCCATACATGGAAGGCAACAAACCAACAGGATGGAGGAGCTGGGAAGAATTCAAAGAAGCCAGCAAACAGCAGTTTGAAGAGGTGGACCCGAGGGGCGCGGCCAGGATCCACATTATGAATATAGAGCAAGAGTCTCGCTCCATGATGGAATATTGGAACGAGTTCAGACTCCACCAGACGGAAGCACTATTGGACGATGCCAATACCTATATGCGAGTATGTCAGAAAGATTACAGCCAGAATTGGAACATTTCGACTCCAAGACCACTACAGTCGACGAGCTGGCTGCATGGGCCATCAAGCAGGAAACTTGACTAGCAATCCTAAAGAACCTAAAAAAGGAAAAGCGTGGAAAGACAAAGGAAGCTTCGACACCAAGGAACACAGATAAAACATTCCGACCAATATCGCAGACCTACGAAGGAAGTTTCAAACCTGCGGTTGATCAAGAGGTGGAAATGAACAAAGTACAAACCCGGTGGCCTTTCAACCTATCCAATGCGGAATACAAAAAGCGGAGAGAGCAGAATCTCTGCTTAAGGTGTGGCGAAAAAGGACACCAAATTAGAGAATGCCGCAACCGAGCGGACAATGGACAAAAGACGATGACACCCGCCCAAGGCAACAACTGGATCAGGCAGCAGAAAAGAACCAACTGGAGAGAGATGCCCATGGAGGAGGATCAACAGGAAAAAGAAAACGGTCCCCAGTAAGAGATGGTCTGGTGGACAAGAAGGGGAGGAAAACCATGGGGAAGGGGAAGACGGAGATGAACGGAAAAAAAATCACCATGGCAAATTACTACACGGCATGACTGGAAGAAGACGGGGATCATATTATGATCAAAATAACACAATACAACTCAAAAAAGAAAGGCACTACGATACATGCGATGCTCGACTCGGGGGCAACGGACGTTTTCATCGACAAGGAACTCTGCGACAAATACAACTACCCCCTGATCCCTACACGCAAGAAAAGACAGGTCTATCTAGGGGATGGAAAGCCCAGCACTATGGGACCAATAACCCATACAGTGCAAGTACCTATGATCATAGGCAGCCATAGAGAAGAGGCAACCTTCCAGGTAGCAAACCTGAAAAACCACGAGCTCATCCTAGGGATGCCTTGGTTACGACAACATAATCCCACAATCGACTGGGACAACAACAAGATTACATTCGCTAGCGAAGGATGCACAACTGAATGTCTCAACAGTTCACCAGTGGTGTACACGACACCAGCAAGAGAGGCACAAGAAGCGAACCTGAAGGCACAATTCGACCAACTCAGAGAAGAACCGGATCGGAGAATCAGATTCAAAAAGTTGCACGAGAAGGTGCTGGGACCAACCAATGGCTCCCGACAAGCGGCAGGCCATGGCCTATATGCCGACCAAGATAAGACAATCCAAGTAAGAGGTCAAGAGATGATATCAAGAGGAATAGCGATAGGATTACCTCCCGGTACCTATGGACGGATAGCACCTCGCAGCGGACTGGCAGTCAACAAACGACTCATTACCAATGCAGGAGTCATCGATGCCGACTATATGGGAGAGATCATGGTGGTCCTAGCCAACCTGGGAGATATCGACCAAGAAATCTGACAAGGAGATCAGATAGCACAGTTGATCATTGAGAAGATCAACAAGGAAGAAATGCACAAAGTACGAGAACTTCATGACACCGTAAGAGGAATGAAAGGTTTCGGCAGCATGGATAGCCCGAAAACCAAGAAAGAGGAATTAGCACAGATTTGAGAAATATCGGCCCACGCATTCGGACGATATTACAAGCGAGAAGACCTTACAAGGATCATCAAGTGGAATCCACGAGAAGAGAAGCTGGAGCTGGCGCGAATCAATATCAGCACTGAACTGGCAATATGACAAAAGCAACAGCGAAAAGAGAAGGAGTGGTATGATATAATACCACAAGAATACTACCAGTTCAGGAATCTGTTCCAGGAAAAAGAGATGGACCGACCACCCCCTAGAAGACCAGGAGTAGACCACGAGATCCACATCGAAAAAGACGGAAAAACCAAAGCAAAGAAAAAGATTCCATACCAACAACTTTACCCCCTCGGAGAAAAGGAATTGGAGGAACTACGAGGATATATTCAACAGAATATGAAAAGAGGATGGATACGATATTCCTTCGCATCAGCGGGGTCACCAATATTATTTGTCAAAAAGAAGGAAAAAAAGATGAGATTATGCGGGGACTATCAAGCACTCAACTCAGTAACGAAGAAAGATCGATACCCGCTACTATTGATTGAAGAGGCCCTGGATCGATTAAGGGCGGTGAAATATTTCACCAAATTGGACACCAAGGATGCCTATCACAACATACAGATAAAGGAAGGAGACGAATGGAAGACGACCTTTGCGACAAGATACGGGATGTACGAGTATTTGATTATGCCATTCGGCCTAACCAATGCACTAGCATCATTCCAATGATGGATCAACCAGGTACTCAATAAGTTCCCGGATATTTGTTGCATCGTCTACCTAGACGATGTACTCATATATTCGGAAAACCTAGAACAACACAGAAAGGACGTCAGCAGCATAATGAACAATATTCAGAAATCGGGGATGAAGATTAAACCATCTAAATGTGAGTTCCACAAAAAGGAAACCGAGTACCTAGGATTTATCATCAATGGGAATGGAGTGCAAGTGGACCTAGTCAAAACAGCAGCCATATGAGACTGGGCAAAGCCAAACAACAAAACCGACATCCTCTGTTTCATGGGATTCTGCAACTTTTACCGCAGGTTTATCGAAGGGTTTAGCAGAATGGCAAAACCCTTATATAATCTAACAAAGAAGGATGCGAAATGGGAATGGGGAGGAAAGGAGCAGAAAGCATATGACGATATATGAACCAAACTCACAACAGCACCAATACTGGTGCATTTTGATCCATGAAGAGAAACGACAATTGAGATAGACGCATCAAAATACATCTGCTTTGGAATCCTATCCCAGAAATGCAAGGATGGGAAATGGTACCCGGTGTGCTATCGACCGAAGAGGATGACACCGGCCGAATGCAACTATGACGTGGCCAACAATGAACTATTAGCCATAGTTCAAGCACTCAAAGAATGGAGAAGATACATACAGAACAATGACCATCAGGTCAGAGTTCTCACGGACCACAAAAACCTAGTTCTCTTCATGACTATGAAGTAACTCAATGATAGGCAAATCCGGTGGATGGAGAACCTAAGCAAATACAACTTTAAAATCAAATACCGACCAGGAAAAGAAGGAGGGAAACCCGACGCCTTAACCAGAATGGCAAGTGACAAACTACAAGACAAAGAGGGCGAAATGATCAAGCAGAAAAATCGAGTTCTGCTTCCAAAGGAATACTTCGAAGCCATGGAATCAACAGAGATCTAGGACGAGGACGACGAAGAATTGCTGAAAGCAATGAAAGAAGAAAAAGAGTTTCAAGAAATAAGGGAGAGCTTGGAAAGAGGGGACAAAGAAAGAAAAGGGGTGGCCTTAGGCCTCTGTGAATGGAAAAACCACTATATGTGGTACGACGGCAAGATATGGATACCAGAGTATGAGAAGATAAGGACAAACCTTATCAGGAAACACCACGATGACAAACCAGTAGGACACGGAGGAACGGCTAAAACAACGGAGCTGATCACGCGGAAATACTACTGGCCAAGTTTAAGGAAATCAGTCAAACAATACGTCAAAAACTACAATATTTGCCAGAGGACGAAGGTCACACAGCACTCATCATATGGGCTGTTAAAACCCAATGAGGCACCTGAGAAATCATCGGCATCCATATCTATGGACTTCATAACGGATTTAGCTAAGGCCAGCAGATACGACTCAATCATGATTGTGGTGGATTGCCTGACCAAAATGAGTCATTTTATACCAATACGAATGGATATGACAGTGCGGTAGTTCACAACAACATTTATCAAAGAAATCTTTCGACTTCATAGACTACCGAAAGACATCATCACCAATGGAAGGACTATATTCACATCAGAAATATGGAAAGAGATAACGGAAGAACTCGGGATCAAAAGGAAACTTTCTACGGCCTTCCACCCACAAACGGACGGGCAGACTGAACGAACGAACAGCACATTGGAACAATATCTACAAGCTTATATCAATTACTAGCAGGACAAGTGGGACGAATTACTATCGATAGCGGAGTTTATATACAACAACGGAAAACAAGAAATGATTAAAACAACACCCCCCTACACAAACTACGGTCTAGACCCAGAATATCAGGCGATAGGTCATACGACCAAAGGACTGATAACAGAAAAAGAAGATATGTGTTAATTACACTACACCCTATGAGCAGAAATGACGACAGCACAATTACGACAAAAAGAAAATTACGATTTACACAGAAAACCCGATCCACATTTACAACAAGGAGACAAGGTGTGGTTACTACCACAAAATATACGAACAACACGACCATCCAAGAAGCTGGATTGCAAGAAAATAGGACCATTCGAGATATTGGAAAGGATTGGGAAACGACCATATAAGCTCAATCTTCCTCCATCCATGAAAATACACAACACGTTCCACATCTCACTTTTGGAACTCTATCAAGACAACAAGCTTCCCTCACAGGCGATCACACCTCCTCCACCTATCAAATTAGACGGAGAATCCGAATACGAACGCGACGGAATAATTGACTCCGGCTTATACCATGGTAACCTTCAATACCATGCTAAGTGGACCAGTTACTCTCCAGAACACGATCAAGAGCGGTACCCAGCTGCCAACTTCGCAAACGCTCAAGATGCTCTCAACCTCTTCCACCAACGCTACCCACAAAAACCGTCAGCCGAGCGTCGAGGACGTTCAGGAAGGCTTCGAGTTTGTGGGTAGCCCTATGAGCCCTCCACCGGACACAGCAAAGTAGGCTGCAGCAGAAGAAGAAATCAGAATCAAGAAGGAGAAAGAGGAAAAGACCATCGAGGCCGAGTGGGCCAAGGTGGTCAAAGACAATGAAAGAAACCATGGCATCTATCACTGGACAACATGCACGGATGATAGGGTGCCCTGTGCACCTAGACGGAAAACAACGAAGCAACTTTTTCCCGAGCAAGAAGTTGGCAACATAGCAGTTGCCACCAACTATCCCGATCCAAGCCGAATGGGCAACACAACCACAACCTCCGCCCACCGGCCCCCCACACCACAAGGTTTCCTGGCAGAACTGCATGCGCAGGTACCGCCCTTATCACCGAAGACAACAATAGGAAGCCAAGCAGGCGACCCAAAAGGTTCCGAGGATGGAACAAAAGGAGGGGGAAGATACAAAAACCTTTGTGTCCAAGGAAGAACTGTGCCGAACGATCGTACGGTTGCAGCGAGAAAATGATCGGCTCGTGGAGGAAACAAAACTGCAACAAGAAACGATCGCACGCCTGGAAAGCCAGGAAAGGAGATACTAGCAGGTGATCGACGGAGCAAGAAGGAGGGTAGAAATAGTGCGGACTTCTAGCAACAACAAGATAGCGCAATCAGACGAAGTACTACGAAAGGAAAGGCTTAAACGGAGAACCATCATCAACGAAGTACGCAGATTTTGCCGGAAGGCAACCAACAGCTCTAAACGCTTCAAGAGGTTCGCAGACTGCCTCCACGATGAAAGATTTTAAGCTCGAAGAGACCCAAGCTTAGGGAGGAAGGAGCTAATGTCACAAATGTGGCTTAGCGAGGAAGAGGTTTTCACATGACTCATAGTTATGAGTCACAGGTATGTTATGTTTCGCACATGACCTCATTTAGAAGTCATGGGTTTTGCGCATGTGACCACTTTGGTCACATGATTGTTTTATGATATTTTGGTATGACTCACAGTTGTGAGTCATATGTGGTGTGTGACTGGAGGAGTGAGTCACAAGGGCGTGAAGGGCAACTATGTAAGGAGGTCATTAGGACCGAGTGGATAGACCATCCTCCATCTCCTCTATTTTCCTTACTCTTGAAATCAACCCTCAACGCTTGGAATCTCACGAACCATCCGCCCCCCCCTCCTCTCCACCCATGATGGCTTCAGCCTAGGAGTGACGGCCATCCACCTCCTCCTACTGTCCTCTTCGCTTTTTTATGCGCTGAGGCCTTCCTCCCTCTAGGTTCCGGTATGCCTTTTCGGGCTGCCCGTCCCCACCTCCCTCCTCGCTTAGCGAGGCCCCTCCACACGGTGGGTGACCATTCGCTTCCCATGCTTGAGACGGCTGGGAACACGGTTTGTGGTATGCGAGAACTCTCCAGCAGGCCCTCGGGTCGATCTCGCTCCTCCCCATAGTTGGCTTAAGCGGTGGTATCCCATCCATTAAGTAACGCTATCTCTCGTAGAACAAGGGACTACATGAGAGATGCGGTAAGATCGCTTGCCTTCCACTCCAGGGGACCGCCTTGTCAGACACGAACATGATTACCGATAGTTGCCACGGTCGAGTTTGGTTTCCGTCCTGCCCCGATGGTTAGATTGGCTTGCACCCTACTGCTGCACCCTCACTCAGCTTGCACCCCACTGCTACATCGCCTTACCTCGACGCCCTTTTGGCGTCCCTATGCCCTGCCCCAGGTTTTGTTTTCCTTGGCCTGGGTTTTCCTCTCTTCGGTTCCCCTTCCGCTTTGCCGGGCATGCCCTTAGCCGTAGACGTGTTTTTGTCGTAGGTGGTACTGATTGGTCAGGTTAAGACCGTTTAGGGTGGCTCTTGCTGTGGGATTTGGACCACTGTCGGGAAGTGGGGTTTCTTTTGTTCTGATGGGCTTGGGTGGCTTTTCTTTACAGTCTGTACCGTTTGTGTATACTACAAGTGGCGGGGCTGGGGAGTTTTTTCGACTGCACGGGGTTTGGGTGGGGAGGTTTCATGTTCCGGGGGTTTCGGTCCTGTCTGCCACTGTGCCTTTCTGTTTGGGTTCGTTGACGGTTTTTCTTCTGGCTGTTTCGGGCTGGTGTAGGGGGGGCAGTTTATGTGTCTGCCATAGCTAGCGCTGCATGTGGACGGTGTACCTTAAACACAGAATAAAATTGATGATCAAAAACAAAAGAAAAAAAAAGAAAAAAAAAGACCGCGTAGATAGACATCCTCTGTCTCCTCTATTTTCCTTACTCTTGAAATCAACCTTCAATGCTTGGAATCTCACGAACCATCCACCTACCCCCTCTCCTCCCACGATGGCTTCAGCCTAGGAGTGACGGCTATCCACATCCCCCCCACTGTCCTCCTCTGTTTTTTTATGCGTCGAGGCTTTCCTCCCTTTGGGTTCCGGTATGCCTTTCGCGCTGCCTGTTCCCGCCTCTTTCATCGCTTAGCAGTGCTCCTCCTCACAGTCGGCGACCACTCACTTCCCATGCTTCAGATGGCCGAGAACACGGTTTGCGGTACGCGAGAACTCTTCGACAGGCCCATGGGTCGATCTCGCTCCTCCCCACGGTTGGCTTAAGCGGTGGTATCTCATCTACTAAGTGACGCTATCTCTTGTAGAACAAGGGACTACATGAGAGATGCAGTAAAATCGCTTGCCTTCCGCCCCTGGGGACCGCCTAGAAGGACATGAATACGATTACTGATAGTTGGCACGGTCGCGTTCGGTTTCCGTCCTGACCTGATGGTTGGATCGGCTTGCACCCTACTACTACATCCTCACTTGGCTTGCACCCTACTGCTAGACTACTTTACCTTGGCGCCCCCGGGCGTCTCCACCGGGCTTCTCGGTCTGGATGGCACTAGTCTCTGTGCCCTGCCACTGGTTCTGCTTTTCTCGGCCTGGGCTGTTCTCTCTTCGGTTCTCCTTCCACTTTGCCGGGTATATCTCTTAGCTGCAGATAATTCTTCATCGTAGGTGGCACTGATTGGCCAGGTTAAGACCGTTTAGAGTGGCTCTTGCTATGGGGTTTCGACCACTGTTGGGAAGTGGGGTTTCTTCTGTTCTGATGGGCTTGGGTGGCTTTCCTTTACAGTCTTTACCGTTTGTGTATACTACAAGTTGCGGGGCGGGGGAGTTTTTCGACTGTGCGGGGTTCGGGCGCGGGGGTTTCATGTTCCGGAGGTTTCGGTCCTGTCTGCCAGTGTGCCTTTCTGTGCGGGTTCGTTGACGGTTTTTCTTCTGGCTGTTTCGGGCTGGCATAGGGGTGGAGGTTTATGTGTCTGCCATAGCTAGCGCTGCATGCGNGGTCATAGCTAGCGCTGCATCCAGACGGTGTACCTTAAAACACAGAATAAAATTGATAAAAAAAAAAAAAAAAAGAGAAAAAAAAGACCGAGTAGATAGACTCTTCACGCTTCGTTCTAAGTTATTTCTTTACATATTACTTTATGCTTTTACGAATATAAAACCTTTACGCTCTTTACGAATACCTACCTACGAGACGAGAACTCTACTATAAGAGTAGAGTTGAAGAAAGAGTATGATAGGCGATAAGGATTAGAGACACGAGTGTCTCTCCCACCTTATCGTAGACAAAGGTCTAAGAACTATCGTCGCGAGAGAAGATAAGAGCAGTATCGTCTACTCGTTGCTGAGAACTGATACCAGTTAGGGATCGTAACAGTGGACCAAGGGGAAGCATGCTCAGATGGGAAGACTTAGATAAGTCGAAGACCCATAAAGATATGACATGTTAGGCTTGGACTTACGATTGGTACTTGGTGGCCTGGCATGAAACTGATCACTTCATGACTGAAGAGACTACTGGAATGATAGTCAACAAGACTGAAGTAATATAATAGTCTATGCGGATAACTAAGTTGTAGGCTGCTGTTTGGTATAATAAATAAGGCAGTTATCTCAACCGAGGAATATTATTCCATAAGCGTAAACAAGTGTGTGAAGTTTCAGAGTCAAATGGTGCCCGCACTTAACAGATTCTGGATGTTTGCATATTAAAACCAGAAGTGGTGACTCTAAGGCATAATAGTTACAAGTAGTCCACAATCACTCAGACACGGGTTATAAATATCGAAGCGCCTTTCAAGCTTTACAGACATCATCAAGCAATGGAGAAGAGATCTTATCAATATAAAATTGTTTTACGCTGTAAATCTTTACCTTATTTATTTATTGAGACGAGCCTTCCTCGACAGATTCTTTGATCAAAGATTTGGCCTACATCCCTCAGTTATACTAGAGTTTGGCGTCCGCCTAACAGCTATACACGGTATTAGCTAGCATTCTTAATTTTTAATTTATATATTTATTATTTAATTTGTCTACAGAGTTGATCATAGAGGGATGATTATAGTCAATTCATCATTATTGCACATGGGTATGAACGAACGCATGGAAAATTCGTTGCTACCGGCCAACCCACTACCCCCGGCCTATGGCGCAATACCTAATTAAACATCTCTCGGATCACGAACACTTCTGACTAGGAGCTGTAGTTCATAGTACTAGCAGCCCCCTCGATCCTCGAGGGTCATCTCGGGTCACTGTAATGTGGGTGAGATTGTAATCTATATGTTAGAGCAGACAATATTAATAAGTGTAGTCGAGGGGTTGTTTTATGTGGTGCAACCGCAGTTATGTTGAAAAGTGTGTATCAGATTAGGGCTACTTGCTTTGTTGACCTACTCATGATACTGGTAGTGGAATTTACATTAGTTGAAAATGAAAAGAAGAAATAATAATACTAACAGAGTACTTGATAGATTAAATTGTAATGATAACTGGACCACTATTATCTACAGAAGAAATGTTGATAACTAAAGGTAGATAGAAGAGCATGTCAGACAGTGTAATTTTCGCAGCCTCCGCGATCCTCGATGGTCATCTACTGTCTCTATATTAAAGAGCAAATATAATATCGAGTCATATATATTCATGTTGAGCAGTAATATATATTAATATTAAGAACTGATATAGCAGCCCCCTCGATCCTCGATGGTCATCTACTGTCTCTATATCAAAGAGCAAATATAATATCCAGTAATCTATATTCATGTAGAGCAGTAATATATATTAATATTGAGAACTGATATAGCAGCCTCCTCGATCCTGGAGGCTCATCTACCATCTCTATAACCAAATTTGAAATGTTTATGCAGCAAGTAATACTGGCCAAATAGTATAGTTCAGCAGCCTCCTCGACTGGCTGGTCATCTTTTCCCTCTAGATTTTGCTTGAAGCGGATAGGAAATTACACAAATATATAGGTTTTATAGTCAAAATTGTAGGTAGTTTGGCTGTTCAGTGCAACCGAGACTATGATGAGCGTTTACTGTTTCTTTCTGTGTATCTAAGGCTTTTATTGCTTGGGAGACATTCGAGTTCAGGTAAGATGATTAAATCCTCTCTACTTATATTAGATGGAATTTATATAATATATGAAAAGTCAGTAATTGCAAGTTAATAAATGGTATAAAATATTAAAAAACTCCCATATCGTAAGATTAGTGTCATAGGACAAATATATTAATAGAAGAATTGAATTCTAATAACAAATGCTTCTTTGTACAGAAAGAGGATAAAACTCTGGACAATACATGAATATCTATTGAAACTTTTCATAATATATTACAGTGTGCTGAAAGTTTTCATAGTAGATAACAATAAGGCAACAAATTTCCCACTAAAATAAAGTAGAGTGAATGGTTTTATAGTACATCAAAGTAATGTGTAATTATTCAGAATAATCCAAAGTTCTGGGAAATATTGTATGGCAGATCATAGTACTATAAATTATTTCATGATATAACCAAGTACAGTAAAACTGTTTTGAATTTATTAAATGAGAATGAAAGTGTAGACAGTACATCAAAGTAGAGTGAAAGGTTTATCATTCAATCAAGTACAGGGAAAGAATTGGCTGTTACAAAAAGTCTAGAGAAAGTTTTTATAGTATCTGAAGCTTTAGAGAATGTTTTTCCAGCATATCAAGATACCTTGAAAGTTCTTTCAGTACAACAACATGCAGTGAAGGTTTTCCCAGCACATTAAGATCAAGTGAAAGTTTTCCCAGCACATTATGATAAAGTGAAAGTTTTCCGTGCATATCAAGGTATGGTGAACGTTTTTCCACTACATCCACGTATGATGAATATTTTCCCAGTACAACAAAATTAAGTGAAAGTTTTTCCAGCACATCAAAGTACAGAGAAAGTTTTTACAGTAAACCAAAGTTTATTAAAGGTTTTCCCAGTATATCAAAGTACAGTCAAAACTTTTATAATGCCTCATAGTTGAGAGGCAGTTCTCATAGTCTATGAATTTACCACAAAAGATGTTGTAATATTTCAATGTGGACCAAAAGCTCATTAAGTATAGTCAAGTTGTATAAAGCCTCTGCCTTAATATCGACATATAGTAACCATTGCACCCACACACCCAAATATCATGCTAGACCTTTCTAGAAAATGATAAAGAGCAAAGAACTTTACAGCATCTAATACTATGATTAAACTTTTTCCGTTTCATTAAAATTGATATAATGTACCTGCTTTAATACTACTTGCCAGTGCAGTAAAACCTTTTTCCAGTATATTAAAGTTCTATGAAACTTTTTTTGTTTATAAAGTACGGTAAATATTATTTCCTAATAGATGTCTGATGCTGTAAACAAGTCCCTACATATTATTGAACTATATTGAAACTTTTCCCTGTATATTGCAGTGTAGTAAAGGCTTTTTCCTTGTATTTAAGTCTAATATAAACTTTGAAAGCATACTAAACTGTGATAAAAGTTCCCATAGTATAATAAAGTACAGTAAATAATTTTAAAATATTGGAAATGATAAGAAGAAAATTTACTTTACAACTATATATGATCAAAATATTCATACTACACTGAAGTCCCACAAAAGTCTGTATATTTGTATATTTTTACAGTATTGATATTGTTACATTTTTACATTTTTACAATTTTACATTTGGATACAGTTAAATTTATACATTTTGATGGTTTTACAATTTTAAATTTTTAAATTTTGACCATTTTACATTTTTGACCAGGATTGCCTTGGTGTTATTGCACTAATAGAATAATTTGCTGTGGTGGTGAATCGAGAACAAACAAACATTGTGGAGTGCTATGATAGAAAAAGAATGAAGAGAGGTGGGATACTGCTCCTTATATAGCATGTAAAAAATATGCCAAGTCATTGTATATGTGGGTAATATAACCAAACCCTATACAAATAACAACTTTGGAAGTAGGGTACTATCTTTTTCTCTGGTAGCAAGATACTCCACTGGAAATCTTGTGAAGGTAAT
The DNA here is from genome assembly GCA_014065205.1 of Tuber brumale. Taxonomy (NCBI): domain Eukaryota; kingdom Fungi; phylum Ascomycota; class Pezizomycetes; order Pezizales; family Tuberaceae; genus Tuber; species Tuber brumale. Next base: position 36,872 of record JACCEG010000406.1, on the reverse strand, counting down.
ACTTCATTTCATGTTTTTATGCATTCCATCAAATGACACTACTTTATTCCATTTTCCAGGCTTTTTCTCGCTCCCTCCTGTATTGAATAAATCAGGGGTAAGCATATTTTGTATTCATTTGCATTTGTATGAAAACTCATTGCCTGATTGGCATGTAACCGTATTTGTTACTATGGTAGAAGTCTTGGCATTTTGAGGTTCATTGTAGTGTATAGGACCATCCAATAAGATATTTTCTTTTATCAAATTCCATCGTACTTTCCTTCTCTTTTGCTTTTAATTTCTTCCATATTTTTTAATCACCTGTACTCTTGTTTTCCTCCTTTGTATTGCTTTTTATTCAATAATCTGCTTGTATGTAGGAGGCAGAAAAAGTATTTGATGGGGTGCTGACATAAGCATGGTTGCTATGCAGACAATTCCGTGAGGGTAAAATGAGAGGGCAACGGCACGTACTGAGAATTACACAGAGGTGCAGCTGTCATTACGCCCTTTCGATCAGATTAGATCCAAATTTTTGAGATTGTTGCACAGTACAAGGGTAGAGCATGAATTCATGGTACAGAGCAGGGATCAGAGGTTGGAGAGCCGTGGTACGGCGCTTATCAAGAGTGTACTATAATTGTGTCGAAATCAAAACAATTGAATTCCACAAAGTGAAAACTAAACAACTAAATATTCATGATCATAGCCAGACGTTACTGTTTCTTTTTCTCTCTCCAGAGTTCCTTTTCAATCCACCTTTCCAAAGCAAAAACTCATAGAATCAAGATCAGAGACCCGGGCCCACTATGCTACTCAGAAACCACATCTTTGGTTGCCCGGAATAGCAGAATAAATACGACTAGGAAGTCAGAGAGAGAAGAATTTAAAAGATTATAGGATAAAAAAAAGAACTCGGACTGGCAGGGCGGGGCAGGGGATAATGGGGTGGTTGGGTAGAGGGATAATCATAGAAGATACATGGGGGAAATAGTTTGGAGAAAGCAGCAGGCAAGAGAGCAGAAGATAGGAAGATAGGGGAGGCGGAGAATTAGTTGATAGGTAACTGGTGAAGCAGGGTAGAGGAATGAGCAATAAAAGAAAAAAAGGACAAAAAAACAGATAGGAATAGACAAGAACTAATATTTAGTATGACCGCCATTGGCTGTAACAACAGCATCTACTCGATCCACCATGGTATCAAGAATTTGACCGAGCTCATGCTCAGTAATTAAATTCCACTGATTTTGAATAGCTGCAATCATGTCCTTATTGTTCTGGGGGCGGGGGAGAAGCTTGCTGATACGGGACTTCATTAGTCTCCAAACAGCTTCGATTGGATTGAGATCCGGTGAGGTTGCCAGCCACGGCATAAGATAGTTGTAGAGTCCCCGATCCTGTAGCTCAGCCACCGTAGTGTGAGCTCTATGTGGGGAGGCATTATCGTGTTGAATATAAACGTAGTCGTTCGTTCAAGCAGACTCATTATTCCAGAAACGGTCCAAATGTGGTATGATATGAGTTTGATATCCCTTGGCATTTATGGTCTTACCCCAGGTGCCTTTATCCCAAATGATTAAAGGGCCTTTACGATGACCAACAAAGCAGCCCCAGACAATAATTGATTCCTGCTTCTTAAACTTAGGCAGAAGGCAAGACTCTTCAAACTCTTCCTCTGCTGTCCTAGTCACCCAAACACGGCCTGGAGCACCACCGACATTAAACGTGCATTCGTCCGACCAGATGACTTTGGACCAGTCATGTGCAGCCCACACCCTATACATATCAGCCCATGAGGAGCGTGCCTAATAAGTGATTGTATTAGTAAAATAGTGGCTGATTGTAGGAGAGAGATACAAAAAAAAAAAACTCAGAAAGAAAGAGAAACGAGTAAGCTTACCTATCGGGTTTTGGTAGAAAGGAAAGGCTTCTTCCTAGCGACATGACGACGATATCCAGCGGAAGACATAGTACGGCGTAGTGTCCGCTCACAGGCCTGGACACCTGCCATGCGGGCAATTTCAGTATAGGGCATACGGCGGTTTACGGCTAAGGCTGTTGCTAAAGAGATAAGCTTTTGGCGGGTTGGAGTACGAAGGATAGAGTGCCGGCCACGAACACAGTTATGGGTAGGAGTAAGTGGTGGGTGTGCGATACGGTATACTGTAGAGAGTGCAACTCCGGTTGCAGTTGCGATTTGCCTATATGGCCAGTGGGCAAAATGTTTCAGCCCACGGATCTTATGGCAAAGGGCGATATCGACTTCAGTACGGAGGGGCTGGTGATTGGTTTCCAAGGTTCTCGGTTCAGGGCCAAGATCAGAGACAGGGGTGTTAGGCCGAGAGGTGCCAGAGGAATTGACCTGACCTTGACTCTGCTCATCAATATGTAAGATAGGAGAGGGAGTAGAATAGCAAGTGGAACTTAGAGGATTGTAGTCTGGCTCAGAATTGCCAGCAATAATATACTCAGAGTCTGAACCAGGCTTCGTGGAAGTAGTAGAAGAAGTAGAAGCTCTGTTTGGAAATGAAATATATGAAGTATCATCATCGGAGGTCTCAGCATCAAAGAGCCAAGTACGGAGAGGACTTGGACTCCCTGGGATGGGAAGGAGATGCTCATCGCGACTGGTTGACTGTGAAGATATGGTAAGAGTAGTTGCTACTATAACTAGTAATAATATATCGTACAAGCTTTCTGAGCTTCTATTTATCATAACATCTCATATACGTATTCATGAAATATCACTTGTATGTTTCTGCCCACACACTATTTTCTCGTATTCCACGGTAACTTTCGGATAATTAAGACAAATTTTACGTTACTTATTTTCTCTGAAGATCTAATTATCATGAGTATGATCGTTCTACCCATTCAATCTACCCTTAACTAGTGTTGGTTTAAGCGAGAATACCAACACCATGATCTCTGTCCACGAATCAGCATTCAGTGGTTGTTGCGCATGACACTGGGTTGGAACACATACTTTTTTGAATGTTCCAAAGTTGCCATCACAACGGAGAAATGACCACCCCTGCTCTGTACCATGAATTCATGCTCTACCCTTGTACATGTAGACTTGATATTGTCTCTGATTTTTCTGTATTTCGGCATCCCTACCAGTCACTCGGTGTCTTGGCATATTGCTCCTAACCCCTGACCAGTGAGCCAAGCCCCCGATCCTGACGGCGGATCTAGCGTGTAGATACGGCGCAGAGCTCTCCGCCGCCCTGCCCCTGGTTCCAAACGAAGTTTCTTTCTGGGGCCGATGCAACCAACGAAATCCATCACCTCTCAGAAATCCTTGGGGATTTGCGGAACGGGCTCCTGGGTATTTAAGATACTGCAAACGAATCTACAGCTTCGGTGGATCCTTTCTCTTGTTCAGTTGGTGCCTCACGCCCGCCAGCTCTTTGGGGCTATTCAGGCCGCCATTCGCGCCGGGAGGAAGGGGGGGAAGAAAAATACTGTCCCTTCTTTCGGAGCTCGTTATGTTCTGATCGATTACCCTCTCGATCTCGTGCATCCGCAGAATTGGGTTTATTGATGGCGGCGAGATCCGGGACGCGTGGTGTTTGTGCAAGTATGGTACAGTAGTCTATCTGGTAGAGGCTGAGGCAATGGATTCGATGGAGATGCACTTTGTGAGAGCCGGGTCAAGGTGCGGTAGGCCACTAGTACTAAGACTTCGGGCTTGGAGTGGATTCGAGTTTTCTTGTCACGAGGTGACGGTTGAAGCGTGGACCAGCCATCTGGGAATGATGATTGGGGCATGCCAGCGTTAAATTTTTGGCATTCAGAGACATGTTTAGTGCCAGTGATTGGGCTCAAAGGGTAAGTGATTCCGGGCGGGGGGATAGGAGCATTGGGTGCAGTCCTAGCAGTGGTATGTACTCGAGTACAGTGTTGTACTCGTACTCGACTGCCAGCCATTTCAGCTGCCATCCTGGTGCCATTGTTTGTCTGGTTATTTCTTAACACTATCGTTTCTCGGTGTCGTGCACGAGTAGGTTGCGCAACCTGCGCTCGAGTGCTGGTTGATGCTGGGCTGAATCAAAACAGCACGGAACTTGGTCAATCACAAACACGAGAAGCGTAATCTTGTCTCACAATAGAGCACACTTGTACCAGTAACCTTTGCTCAAATGCCGCAGTTTCACTGACAGGTGCTCTTGTGGGTCTGTTGAGGAGTTGAACAATTGAAAGCCACTCCTGCAGTACCGGTACGGTACTATGCTCGAACACTCTATTGTGGTACGGCACCCGTTCTCGAGTATTTGTACCGGTACCAGCAATCCCGGTAACAATCCAATTCCAGGGGTTCCGCTTTTGTCGTGGCTTTTGACTTTGTGTTCGCATCCCTCACTGGAGCAATTTTCCTCGCTCCTCCCCCTATCCCTTCCTCTCCTTGCCTGGCTGCGAAAACAATGCTCACTCCAAGCAGGCCCCTCTCCATCCGGATTCACTCTTTTCTCTCTCTCCAACCACCGGGCTTCTCGCCACCTTCAGCGACGCATTGAATCACCTGCGCAATTGCCCGCTGTGTCGCTGTTTCTTTTTTCTTTTTCTTTTGTCTTTTCCCTCTTGCGTCGATTTAGTGCGACTAAAAGTTGATCTTTTTCCGACAACGCTGTTCTTTTGTAGAATCTTCTCAGTCGCCTCCGCCCCCGCGCATCAGCTCGTCATCGCCCTATCCAACGCGTGGTCAATCCGATCGATCTAAGTTTTTCAAGTTTGCTCGCTCGAGATCCAGGGCTGTCCCTGTTTCGCCAGCGCTGGCATCCAGTCAAGCTCCTCTTCGCTGGTCCCACCATTCTTAGTCCGTCGGCTACCAGTTAGCGAGACTCTATAATCCACCGCACTAATTGCATAACTTGGTAAATAAACCCGTGGCCCCCTACTTCCCTCTTTCCTACGACAATCTCGCTGTTTTCTTTTCCTACCGGTACACACCTCTCTTTAAATCATCAATTCTGGTGAACAGGGGGCAGGTCGCTGGAACCTAATCGCTTCTCTGATTTCTGGAAATTGCCTCTCTGTGATTGTCGTCGAATTGGTAAGTTTGCTAAAGCTTTTCTTGTTTTGGTACAACCGTCCCTATCATTCGTTCCTGGCTAATGACAAACCAAGGGGACTTTGGTTGAGGATGGAGTCAATTCGCGCCCTCCTTAGGCGTGGTAACACTACGGATCCTGAGAATGACCCAAACATTGCATCTGCGCGCGGGACTTCCACTTCTGCCTTTTTATCTACGCTCGTCGTCAATCTGGTGATTTTCGTCGTCCTTGTCACCCTCTTCATTCTGCTCCGTCGCTCTAACAAGAGAATTTACGCGCCAAGAACCTATGTAGGGATCCACCCCTTGATTACTACTGTGACGTGCATTTTTCTAATGAGCATGCAATTTAGGTTGGCGTTGTTGAGGGATGGAGGAAGCTACATGTCTCGAGTGACGGTGGAATTGTGGACGAGGTTGAAGGTGTTTCTGGGTTTTCAAGCTTGGTTGGATGGATTGGCGGCATTTGGAAGATCCCGTGAGTTCATTCATCCATCCGGACTCTCTATAGATTTGTCTGGCGCGAATTGTATTTCATCCAAGACTGCGCTGACGGCGATCTTAGTGATGAAACTGTTCTCCGAACCAACGGCCTTGATGGTTACTTCTTTCTTCGTTACCTCCGTAAAGCGCAGATGATTTGCTTTGTTGGATGCTGTTTGACGTTCCCGATTCTCTTCCCATTGAATGCTACCGGGCAGGGCGGACAGACTGGATTGGATCTTTTGAGTTTCAGTAACCTGAAAGATACGGAGGAAATTTCCTATAGGTAACGTAGATCGGTTAGTTGTGGTTCGACGAGTTCTAGGCTGACGTAGGCAAGGCTATACGCCCATGTCTTCATTGGATACATTTTCTTCGGCTTTATCTTATTCACGGTTTATCGGGAGCTTATCTACTACACCACCCTCCGACAAGCTTACATGCTCTCTCCCCTCTATTCCACCCGTATCTCCGCGAGAACCCTTCTTATTACTACCATTCCAAAAGCCTATCTCACTGAGACTGCTCTAAGGAGGGTATTTGAGAATGTCAAGCGTATCTGGGTTAACACTGATACCGAGGAACTTGAGAAGTTGGTTAAGAAAAGAGACAAAATTGCCTACAAGCTTGAAGCTGCCGAGGTTGCGCTAATCAAGGCCGCTGATGCCGCGAGACGTAAGGGAACCCTTGATCAGGATCCCCCAGAGGATGAAGATGAAGCCCTTGGTCAGGGTCCCCTAGAGGATGAGGGTGAAGCTGGAGGTGAGAGTGGAAGTGTTGCGGCCAGGTGGTTGGATAGGAAGAGGAGACCTTCACACAAGCTGAAGCCAATTATCGGAGAGAAGGTATGGTGGAGTGTTTTCAATCGCATTTTATCGCCTTGACTTGCTAACGCGCTCGAAATAGGTTGACACTATTGATTGGTGCCGTGGAAAGCTTGCTGAACTGATTCCTAAAATCGAAGAACTTCAAGCAATCCAGAAGAACGGCGGAGGAACAAAGCTTAACTCCGCGTTCATTGAATTTACCTCGCAATCCGCCGCACAGGTTGCTCTTCAGGTTCTTGCTCACAACCAGCCTCTACACATGGCCCCTCGTTATATCGGTGTTACTCCTAGTGAGATCATCTGGTCGAACCTTAAATTGCAATGGTGGGAGAGGCTCGTCAAAATTGCCACGACTACCGCTGCTGTTTCCGCTCTCGTTATCTTCTGGTCCATTCCTGTTGCCGTTGTTGGTGCTATCTCCAACATCAATTACCTAACATCGAAGGTTCCTTTCCTGGGCTTTATCAATGACATTCCACCTGTGGTCTTGGGTGTTATCACTGGTCTTCTTCCAGCAGTTATGTTGGCTGTTTTGATGGCGCTCTTGCCCGTTGTGCTCAGGCTCTTGTCGAGAATTGCTGGTGAACCATCACACTCCAATGTGGAGCTTAGGGTCCAGAACATGTACTTCGCCTTCCAGGTTATCCAGGTCTTCCTTGTTACTACAATGACATCCGCTGCGTCTTCAGTTGGTGCTCAGATCGCCGAAAACCCTATGTCTGCTACCTCCATTTTGGCAAGCAACATTCCCAAGGCATCCAACTTCTACATCTCATTCATGATCCTACAGGGATTGGCCATCTCGTCCGGTTCTTTGCTCCAGCTTGTTGGAGCGATTCTCTATAAGCTCTTGGGCATGCTGCTTGATAACACTCCTCGTAAGCAATGGAATCGTTGGTCCAGTCTTTCGGGCCTCGGATGGGGAACAGTCTTCCCCGTTTACACCAACATTACTGTCATCGCTATCACCTACTCCATTATCGCACCCCTGGTTTTGGGTTTCGCCGTTGTGGGTCTTGGGCTTCTGTACTTTGCCTACCGTTACAACTTCTTGTTTGTCTACAATGTCGACATTGACACCAAGGGACTTGTTTACCCCAGGGCGCTGTACCAAACCCTCACTGGTGTTTATCTTGCAGAAGTTTGCCTGATTGGTCTTTTCGCTATCCGCAAAGCCGTCGGTCCCTTGGTTCTTCAGGTCGCTTTCCTTGTCTTTACCATCCTCTTTCAGCTTTCTCTCTCCTCCTCTGTGGAACCACTTCTCAAGTTTCTTCCTAAAAATCTTGAAAAGGAGGAAGAGAGACTTTTGTCTGTTGAGGATGGTACGGATGGCGCTGAATACGAGTTGGAGGGTCTGGCTGGTCCTGCCAGGGATGGCCCATCTAAAGAAGCAAACCATCCCGAAGGTGCCGAGGGGGCGCAGACAAAGCCTGGTGGATTTTTCGCTCGATTTATGCGTCCGGAAACATATTACTCGTATGCCCACATGCGCAAGGTTATTCCCCAAGATTATCCTGAGATTGTGTACGGCCCTGAAGTCGAAAAGGAGGCATACCTCAATCCCGCGGTTTCCTCTGAACCCCCTGTCCTTTGGGTTCCAAGAGATGAGGGTGGTGTCTCTAGACAGGAGGTTGCTCATACTAGCGGTGTGATTGGGATTTCCGACGGAGGTGCTATCCTCAATGAGAAGAGCAGGGTCTGCTGGATCGAGGGTGAGATGCCTCCTGACTGGCGGCAGAAGCCGCTCTACTAATCATCTTGCGGATTCCTTGGTTTCTTGTCTATTCCATTGATTGATTTTTAAGCTGTACTGTTTGTATTTTACCCCACTGTTTTTCTTTGAATTTTCTTGGATGCTTTGGCTAGGTGGTGAGGTGGTGAGACTCAAGTTGTTTCCGCTTCCAACCATTCCCTATCGCCCTAAGGCTGGTTCCACTCTCTCCTACCTTTTATTTACTTCTCTTCTAGTAGACATTGCTCCAAGAGGCAAGCAGTAATTTTTTTATATTTTCTATGGAACGGGTCGGCGGTCTCCAGGTGGGGGGTAATAGCATGGAAGCCATTTTTGGGTGAGGAGGTTAAGAATGCGGCGGTTCTAATACCTAGTGTTTATCTTACCATCATAACAGAATCTTATGAGTTTACGAGAGCTATTTTTCTTCGTCGAGTGATAACGTGTGATAGTTGCCATAAACTTTCTCCCGTGTTGCTCATGATGCCTAACTTGAAAGTCGGTCCCAATGCCCTTGCCTTGGATGAGGCCGTAAGTCATACATATTAAAACTTTTCTCCTCATTCGCTTGTGGTTGTATGATGTATGATATCTGGCCCTTCCTGCTCGTGTGTTGGGAATATGTGGGGTTAGGGCTCACGCAGCCCTAGCGCTCTGCTTGAGTCCCCTCCCTCCTCACTACCCCCGATCTGGCGAACCCCTTCTCCATTTCCCTGCGCAATTGAGAACGCTTACAATTAGGTAGGCAGGTAGGAAAGCAGAGAGTGGAACTGATCCTTTGCTTTGTGAATCCATGTCGGGAACTAGTATCCGGCCATTCGACTTGCCGGTGAACTTAGACGAATCCGCCTCCTCCCCTCCCCTCCTTCCTGAAGCACCTCTCGCTTCGTTCCGTGCGTGATGGGGGGGGGGGTACAGTACTCGAGTACAGTACAGTACTGTACCGGTCCTGAACCCGGAGATCTGTTATGTTACTTGTAAGATTGGCGGTGCCACAGCCAAGGACCAACCGAAAGAATAAGCGAGGTTGGGAATGGAGGAAAGGTTCCAAAAGTTGAAGGTTCTAGATGGATGTTGATTGATCAGGGCAGATTGTGGAAGGTACAGGAGTCTGCTGAAGAGTGCAGAAGTTCAATAGATCGGTGTGGAGGTTCATGGATTGACAGAGTATGTTCTCTGAGCATGTCTTTCCATTGTTATTATGGGAGGGAGTCGTTTCGGGCGGCCTGGTGCACGGCCAATCTACTTTTCAATACGCTAAAGTAAGACCCCAAACTACAATGATTCTGATTACATGCAGTAGCATGCTCATGGTAGCTAACTTAGATTTCCCATGGTCTTAGTGATGGTAAGACTGTAAGTCTCCTTCCTGTGCCAACTTCTTCACTGCTGGGATAATCGCCAATCCATCCTTCCACCTCCCTAACAACCACTTGCCCTTCAACCCCCCCAACCACCTGCTCTTCACTACCATCAACAACACTATCCAAAAAATCCTCCTCTCCAGAATTCCTGACACCACATCCTTGTGTCTCCTCTGCCCTCTTTTCTAACTTGCCTTCTGAATAAGATAAGTATATTCTGTCCCTATTTATGGCTCGGCTAACACTGGGAAGATAGGTGAGCGGTGAAGTGCATGTATCGATACTACTGCTTGCCCTACCGAGAGGAAGTACTCGCGCGGCCGAGTTGAAGCCGGACACCCTCATATAGTAGTGATCGGCCAGCGAATAGACAAGCAGGATTGGGCATGCACTAGGCTATATTATTAATCCTCAAGTACAGTACTGTGAGAGAGTCCTGTTTAAATAATATCGCTCACAATCACTAATTGACAGCATTCTTGTGAATATTCATACCAGTAATGATGAGTCTCATCATATATCTGACAGTACATAGAGATTTAGAATATGAGGAAAAGTTACCACTAACCATTAAAATTGTTATTCCTCCCATGAAGAATAACCTGTTGAAGCTTATCATAAAATGCTTTACATTTATTATCTATAACCACCTGAGGTAAATCCTCTCAGGTTATTACCAACACTGCCTTTATTCCATCAACAGCTACGCGACTTGCACCCACAAACTACCAAGTAGAGATCTCATCTTTCTCGTAATCTCAAATAGGCTCAATCTAGTTCATGTCGGATGATTTGGATGGCCAATCCAAAGTAACAATTCCCTTCTGCTTCCTTTCTTCCTCATCAATCTTTCATGTGGTTTGGTGGCCCGGTGCATTGTCCTCTACTAGCTAGAGATAAGGGACATTGGTCGTTCTCCGTAAAGCATCCATCCATGGGTAAAGCTTTGGCCGTAACACATACTCATGATAAGAAACCCAGTAAATCCCACCTCTACTGGTAAAGTCAAGTGACTTCTCCTTAAAGTACTGTTCCAGCTTTCGGTGTTTTCTCTTGTGTCTACCGTTCATTGTTCTTGCTGATTAAGTCGATCGATATGGTTACTGTAGTCCTCAAGTGTTTTCTGCTGCCAGGTACCAGAGATATTGGCTTGCTGCTGATTGAACCCTTGCCGTTGCTGCTGCAAACTATTCTCATTGTTCACGATTTCTCAAAACTGATACTTTTCCACCTCACTATCTTGCTTCCAAATATGACAAGATTCCTTTGAACCTAACATGATAGCCCACCAAAACATAACTCTAATTGGCTGTTTTTCACTATCTTCATCGTGAAGTGCATATTCAATAGAGTTGGTACAACAGTATCATGAGATATTCCATTGTCACCATAGAGAATTGAATTCTACCCACATCTTGTCGGTGAAAACAGTCGTATTCATGGCAATCTGCAACGCCATGTATGCAAAAGCTAATCGAGCCTCCATATACTCAGCTAAGAGACTGGGTTTGTCAGTGGCCTTATGGCAAAAGATTTGATGCTGGTTATGGAAAACCTACTCGAGCATTGACTGGGTTGCAGAAATGATGAGCTCCTTTGCAATCTCTGGAAAGGGCATCTGCCAATGTTCTTCATCTTTCTGACTCAAATCTCGGAGAGCTAATGATTCCTCACATCCTTCCGGAAATCATGGTTCATTCCCACCCCTATGATTACTTTCTAAGCAGGCTAAAACATCATCAAAATAGTCTTTGTTGGATGCATGAGCCTGCCAATCACTAGTAAGTAACATATCCTAAGTTTTGATGAAACAGAACTTTAGCTTTGCTTTCCAAACAATATCCTCCATAGTCCATTTTTTAAGGTCTAATGTTTCAACAATCTCCCGGTATGACATACTCGCGTGCCACTTGAGTACTAGAATTGCTGCTCTCTTGAGAAGAGGAACTCTAGGTGCCATTCCAGCTCCTCCAATATGTGTTGCTGGTATTTTGCTAGCTGTCATGGCTTCTCTTAGGTAGGTGACTGGAGATATATCAGGAATTGTTGACTACTGGCAATCGTATGGGTATGTTGTAATAGGATATGTGATGAAGAATTTTTGTTTGATATATCCGGTTACATCACACTGCTTGGCGTTGGTTGAACAGTCATTTTATTCGCTGGCCAATGACTACCATATCATGGTGTCCGGCTTCAACTCGGCCGCATGAGTACATCCAATTGCATTGCTGGTAGCACTTGCATCCCTTTGAATATAAGTATTTCAGTATGTGTTATTTACTTTTGGCTTTTTTTTTGAAAAAAAAAGAAAAAGTTCATATGAAGTAAGAATACATACCAGTCTGATTTACAGGTAAGTAGTTGTATGCTAACTGAACATTTACTACAGGCAACTGGTGATGGATTGGTATTGGTATCCTGTGCTCAGGTTGATATGAGCTTGAAATTGATAGTGACAGTCCTCAAGGTACTACCATGGGACTTCCAATACCTGATTCTGGAGAATCTATTATTCTTGAATCAGTAAAATAATTAAGATAAGATATCTGTTGATATTATATACCAAGTAATGGGATACTGCTAATTGGATTTGCTATTGTATTATACATATGTTCGATTAACTGTTATAGTAATTAGGTCTTTTCTCCATCAATAATAAAAAATAATATTGTGAAGTATACACTTACGGGAATGCTGGAAGAAGGGCTAAATTGGATATCAGGGAATGGAGGTTGAATAAGTTCTTCTGAGCCTTGAACAACATGCGGTACTCTCAAGAGATGCTATTCCAGAAGTAGATCTACCTCCCGTAATAGTACATTGATAAAAGCTAATGCCTTTGCCGGTTCAGATTCCTCCAAGGTATAAACGGTTGATCGTATTCACTTATTTACCTCCTTTACTAACAATATACATGATTGTTTTCCGGTAATATCTCTTGAGTCAGGAGTGTCTACCAGACCTCAACAATTCTGCAGGAGAGTTTCAAATACTTCCATTCCATTTTCAAGAAATTTAAATGTGTATTTTGACCAGATATCTTCAGTTAGGATAGGACTTTGCCAATCGTATTGAAATATATGTCAACAGGGTATACAATAGTGGTGGAAGAATCTGCAAGAGCATTTGTAAATAGAAGCAATTAATTCAAAGATTTCCACAATTTTGCCCTCCTGAGTTCGTGAATTAACTTTTGACTCTTCAATACTCATAAGTCATTGTAGTGTATATGGAAACTTTCCAATAGCAAGATACTGCTTTGAAAGAGAGATTTGAAGTGACGGCTTATTAAGTTCTGATTTCTGCACCTGGTTATCCATATCATGAGCACAATCATCAACCATCCATACATATCCTAATACTCCATGCCTACTAGCTTCTCCTTTAACAAGTTCTGTTCTACCTTTAAGTTTGTGATACCATGATTCTGTTAGGCAGACACCAAACTCTAGTATAACTGAGGGATGTAGGCCAAAATATTTGTTCCGAAAATCTGTCAAGAAAGGCTCGTCTCAATGAAACAGATAAAGGTAAAGATTATATTATAAACAAGATTATATTAATAAGATCTCTTATCTATTGCTTGATGATGTCTGTAAAGCTTGGGAGGCACTTCAATATTTATATCCGGCATCTGAGTATTCACGGACTACTTTTAACTACTATGCCTCCGAAGCACTACTCTGATTTTAATGCACAAACATCCAGAAACTTATAAGTGCCAACACCATTTGACCCTGAAACTTCTCACATTCTTTCACAGTTACGAAATTGTATTCCTCTATTAAGATGACTGCGCTATTTGTTATACTATTAGGCAGACGCCAAACTCAAGTATATAACACGAGGGACGTAGGCCAAAATCTTTGTTGGAGAATCTGTCGAGGAAGGCTCGTCTCAATAAAATAAAAGAAAGGTAAAGATTTATGAGGTAAACAATTTTATATTGATAAGATCTCTTCTCCGTTGCGTGATGATGACTGTAAAGCTTGGGAGGCACTTCGATATTTATATCCCGCGTCTGAGTGTTCGCAGACTACTTTTAACTACTACGTCTCTGAAGTACCACTCAGGCTTTAGTACGTAAACATCCAGCATCTTATAAGTGCGAACACCGTTTGACCTTGAAACTTATCACACCCTTTCACGGACTCGGAATAGTATTCCTCCGTTAAGATGACTGCGCTATTTGTTATACCAAATAGTCGCCTCTAACTTAGATGTCTGCATAGACTAGTATATGACTTTTAGTCTTGTTGACTATCGTCCAGTTGTTTCTTCAGTCATGAAGTGATCAGGTTCATGCCGGGCCACCTAGTGCCAATCACAAGTTCGAGCCCGACGTGTCAGCGTCTTAAGGGTCTCCGACTTATCTAGGTCTTCCATTCTGAACATGCTTCCCCTTGGTCCGCCGGCCTCCGTGGAGGGGTCCTATTGCTAGGACCAACCAACCTACAGCTGATCTCAGAAGGGTATGGGTGGATTTGGTATACCCCTAATAGCTTTCACCACTGGGATATCCTCCTAGAGTANTGGATTTGGTATACCCCTAATAGCTTTCACCACTGGGATATCCTCCTAGAGTATTTCTCCGAAAACGTCCCGTCACTTTCGGCCCATAGTTAGGAAGTCTAACTTTGACACCTACTATCTCAATGCACCTCCAACGGATTCCCTCCGTTCCACTTCTCAGACATTGCTAAAGGTCCCCTCTCATATATCCTGTGAACAGCATGCGGTCGGACAGATGGCGGCGACGTATATGGTGTTTTGAAGTGGGCTTCATTGATGTGACATTTTAGTTATGGGACGCAATTCTCGAAATCTCGCTAATGACGTGCGGGCCCCATAAGGGGGCCAGAGGGGGGTGTTGGCTCCGGTTAATTGAAGGTCTGTGCGCAGTTACCCTACCGTGGGTCTGTGCACATGTCTCGGATTTCCATATGCCTAACATATACCAAACAGCGGCCTTTAACTTAGTTATCCACATAGACTGTTATATTACTTTAGTCTTGTTGACTATCATTCTAGTAGTCTCTTTGGTCATGAAGTAATTAGTTTCATGCTGGGCCACCTAATGTCAATTGTAAGTCCAAGTCCAATGTGTCAATGTCTTTACGGGTCTTCAACTTATCTAGGACTTCCTGTCTGAGCATGCTTCCCCTTGGTCCACCGGCATCCATAGAAGGGTCCTATTGCTAGGACCAACCAACCTGCAGCTAATCTTAGATGGGTATGGGTGGATTCAGTATGTCCTCAATAGCCTCCACTACTGGGACATCCTCTTGAAGTACTTCGCCGAAAACGTCCCATCACTTTCATCCCATAATTAGGAAGCCTAACTTTGAAACCTATTGTTTCAATGCGCTTCCAACAGATTTCTTCTATTCTACTTCCCAGATGTCACCAAAGATCACTTCTCATATATCCTGCAAACATCATCCAGTCGGACGGATAGTGGTGATGTATATGGTGTTATGAAGTGGGCTTTATTGATGTGGCATTTCTGGGATGCAACTCTCGAAGTCTTGCCAATGATGTGTGGGCCCTATAAGGGGGCTGGAGGGAGGTATTAGCTTCAGTAAATCGAGGGTCTGTGCGCAGTTACTCTACTGTGAGGTCTGTGCACTTTTTGTCTCAGATTTCCATATGCCTAACAGTTTCTGATAGATTTGTTGTTGTAACTTGGAGAAAAATCTGACTATGCTAACGAGCAAACATAGCCTATTGTTGGTGAGTATTCAACCACTCCTTTTTTATCTTTTTCAGATCATGCTAAACCAATTGCTTTATCACATAATGCAATGCATTGATTTTCTCATATACTTTAGTACAAAATCTGCTTGCATACTAAACAGGCATTGTAATGTACAATCACTATAAACTGTACATAACAGATGT
This sequence comes from Tuber brumale, assembly GCA_014065205.1. Taxonomy (NCBI): domain Eukaryota; kingdom Fungi; phylum Ascomycota; class Pezizomycetes; order Pezizales; family Tuberaceae; genus Tuber; species Tuber brumale. Next base: position 21,524 of record JACCEG010000406.1, on the reverse strand, counting down.
CCATAGAGATGGCTATTGGGTTCTGTATGAAGTTGAATTGCCTTTTGGACTGCACATTGCTCTACTGCGCTATCATCAGTAAGTGTATAGGCTATTTTCTACTGATTTCCACTCCAAAGCTTTAGTGTTCTAAGAGCAACAGCTAAAATGTCTGAATTTTCTCGCTCTACCAAGAAGTGTCCTCCTGAAATCTAGTTACCATATTGATCCCTGCAGGTTAAACTAAATAGATTTTATCTATAAGAATTAAGTTCATGAGTTGAGTTGAAGAAGGTTAAATATTCACGTTGAACTAGTATATAGAGCGGCTGTGGATATGCAAGAACTAAGCCTGCAGTACTGTTGTCCTGATAATCGGTTGCTGATATCCTCACCCAAATATAGTTCTTGCTTTCAAGAAACATGGTTCCACCATCTTAATCTTCTAGGAAGGATATTCCATGAGCTGATCGACGAATATCACTTATATCAGTCTTAACTATTCGAGCAATATTGTTGACCTCTTGACTATAAAGATAACATAAATTATTAGAAAATAAAATGAGTGATATATTACGAAAAAGATTACTGTTACCAGGACAATCAAGTACCTCCAACAGACTGTAATAATTCATAGCCATTTGCTCTACCAATGCCCCGAAACCTATTCAATACTTCTGCTACTATATATCCTTTTCTTAATACTACTAGTAGTATCTCCGTCAAAAAAGAAGATTTTTTTTGCAAGGGAATCATCAATAGAGTGATCGTGTACTGGAATCGGATGTTCAATATTTCTGCTGTAGTGTTCGAGTAAAAATGTAGTCTCAAACTCTATGATATGTAATTTGCAGTCGTCTGTACTGTTAATACGAAATGCTGTAATACGACAAATAGGACATCTAGTGCTATTTGATTTTGCATTACAAATACCTGAAGATTTACGGTTCTTTCGCGTATGGCATTCATAGTACTGGCTTTCTACTAAATTACTTTGCTGTTTTTCTTTTCTTTTCAGAGTCCAAAAACCATCAGCTAAAGGCCAGTATAAATCAAATTACTCGCTACTCACTAATATTTTATCATAGAGATAGAATAGCTTTTCAATCTGGTGGATATGATCAGAAAGTGGACAAATTATCTGAAATGATGTCATTTTCTTAAGTGGTAGTGAGAAAAATAATAATAGGAGGTTGGTTGAAAGGTTATAGTTATCGTACTTTGGCTTCAGTCATAATTGCTTAAAATCAACTTATACTTTCTATTCTTGTGTTTTGATTACTCTTACTCTGTGACTGCTAATGTGGGTTGTTTCAGTAAATGTATTGTGGCATCTTATTGCCATTAACCTTGCCACCTACATCATTGCTTCAGTGTAGCTCAATGTCTGTGCTACAGGCCACCCAAAGTGACTCCATTCCAGTTGGTGAAGAAGTTGCACAAAGTGGTGTTATTAAATGGAAGCCAACTGTAGAATGACAGAGAGACTTAGGCGAAAATCTTCAACTGAAGAATTTGTCAAGAAAGAATTATTTCAATAAAATAGTTAAAGTAAAGATTTAAAGTATAAACAATTTCATATTAATAATATCTTTTCTCTATTGCTTAATCATGTTAGTAAAGCTTGAAAGGTACTTTGATATTTATATCCTGTATCTGAGTATTTGCAGACTACTTCTAACTACTATGTCTCTGAAGTACCACTCTGAGTTTAATAAGCAAATATCTAGAATCTCATAAGTGTGGATACTGTTTGACCCTGAAACTTCTCATACTCTTTTACAGCTTAGGAATAGTATTCCTCCACGAAGATGACTGTGTGATTTGTCATACCAAATAGACGTCCTCATTTTGGTTGACTACATAGACTATTATATTACTTCAGTCTTGTTGACCATCACTTTAGTAGTTGTTTGGTGGATGCCAAACTCTAGTATAACTGAGGGACGTAGGCCAAAATCTTTTGTTTGGAGAATCTGTCGAGGAAGGCTCATCTCAATAAAATAGGTCAAGTAAAGATATAAAGCATAAACAATTGAATATTGATAAGATCTCTTCTCGGTTGCTTGATGATGTCTGTAAAGCTCGTGAGGCACTTCTATCTTTATATCCTATTTCTAAGTCTTCGCGGACTACTTCTAACTACTATTCCTCCGAAGTACCACTCTGGTTTTAATACGCAAATGTCCAAAATCTTAAAAGTGTGAACACCGTTTGACACTGAAACTTATCACACCCTTTCACAGTTACGGAATAGTATTCCTTCGTTGAGATGACTGCGCTATTTGTTATACCAAACAGCGGCCCTCAACTTAGTTGTCTGCATAGACAATTATATTACTTTAGTCTCATTGACTATCATTCCAGTAGTCTCTTCGGTCATGAAGTGAGAAGATTCATACCAGGTCACCTAGTGCCAATCGCAAGTCTGAGCCCAACGTGTCAACATCTTAAGGGTCTCCGATTTATCTAGGTCGTCCTTTCTGAGTGTGCCTCCCCTTGGTCTGCTGTCCTCTATAGAGGGGTCCTATTACTAGAACCAGCCAACCTACCGCTGATCTTAGAAGGGTATGGGTGGATTTGGTATGTCCTTCATAATCTCAACTACTGGGACATCCTCTTGGAGTATTTCGCTAAAAACATCACATCACTTTCGGACTATAGTATAGAAAGCCTAACTTTAAAGCCTACTATCTCAATGTGCCTCTAATGGATCTCCTTTATTCTACTTTCCAGATGTCGCCAAGGGTCCCCTCTCATATACCCCGTGAACAGCATGAGGTCGGACGGATGGCGGCGACGTATATGGTGTTATGAAGTGGACTTCATTGTTATGACATTCTAGTTATAGGACGTAACTCTCAAAATCTCGCTAATGATGTGTGGGCCCTATAAGGGGGCCAGAGGGGTGTGGTGGCCCTCCAGAAAATCGAGGATCTGTGTGCAGTTACCCTACCATGAGGCCTGTACACCTTTTGTCTCAGATTTCCATATGCTTAACATGAGCTTCCTCCTACCAGGCTTTGCCTTGAACGCTTTTATAATCTTAATAATTTTTCTAACTACTTTTTAAGACTCAGTGTGGTTAGGGTAAAAAACCTTCCACATTTACTTGGCCACAGTAGGAATACCTTTTCCTCACTATCTTACTTCTGCCCTTCCTGGCAAGTCTGGATTTTTATTATGAAAACTTTCCACAACTTCCTCTGCATTTTCCATACTAGTAGCTGGCACCCATGTATTCTCATCTTCTGAACACCCTTGCCATTTGACAAAGTACCACAGTTCCCTCTTCTCTAGATAGTAGCTGCCTACCTGTTTCCTGTAAGAGTGGATCTTACTTCTTACTATTTTTTCAACCTCCCATTATAGATCACTGTCAATGTCCTCCGATTCTCTAGGGGTTTGTTGGCAATTATCATGAACTTATTCACGGTAGGGTTCCAGTAGTGCAACAATGAATACGGGATTGATATTCCATCGATCGGATATGTTGAGCTAGAACGCTCATGATCCTCATTTCCTTAAAATTTGAAAAGGTCCATAAAGCTTTAGACTAAGCTTTTTTGATTTCCACTGGGTACGAATGTTCTTTGCATTTAATATCACTTTGTCCCCAATCTTGAAGTCTGGCTATTGCCTAGCTTTTCGGTCATAGTATTTCAACATTCCTTCCTGTATTTTTTCCAATGACCCTCTCACTTGTTCATATATTGTCTTAATCCAGTTCGCATAAAGTGCCGCTCCTGGATTTGGAGCTACTCGCTTTTTCATCCACTCTCTCTGTGGATGAACTCCATAGTTCGCATAGAATTGCAACATCCTGTGAGTATTGGTTGCAGAGTTGTTATAGGCGTGTTCAGCTAGTAGTAGTAGCTGATACCAGTTATTCTAATCATAGTTGACAAAACTTTAAAGATATCCTTCTAGCACTTGGTTTGTATGTTCCATCTGTTCATCAGTTTCAGGGTGGTATGCCATTGACATCCTTGGCTTAATTTCTAGTGCCTTGCAAAGGGATTCGCAGAATTCTCCTGCGAACTTTGAGTCCATATTTGAGATGATTTCAGTTGGTAGGCTGTGCAGCCTCTATACTTCTCACGGGAATGCCTTTGCAATATCATTTGCCGTAGCCGACATCTGTAGTCTGATGAGATGTGCCATCTTTATGAATCGATTGACTACTACCATTATTTGAGTGCATCCTTGAGACTCTGGTAGTTGTATAATAAAGTGCACTGAGATGGACGACTATGCTGTGTAGGGTATTTGCAGTGGTTGTAATAATCCGTACTTAACGTGTCTAGACGATTTATTATATTAGCATTCATCGTAAGATTGTACATAGTCGTTGACCCATTCCGCAAGTCCTTTCCGGTAGAGGTCCTGCATAATGATCTCCAATATTTGCTCTTGTCCGAAATGTCCTGCAACTTTTGCATTGTGACATCCTTCTGTGACCTTGGTATATAGCGCCTGACTATTTGGTACAAATGGTATTTGCTTATAATATAGAAGATCATCGGTTAAGGTCCAATCCTTGCGGAAATCTTTTCCTGCATCTTGTAGCCTTATGGGTTCTTCTCTCTAATGCCTCTAAGCTGTATCTGTTTTGATAGATGCCTACATCTTCCTTAAGAATTCAGAATTGAACTGCTTCACACCCTTTTGTAGGATGATGGTGTTTGACATTAGAACTTTCTCCGATACTTCTGAAATGTCGTACCAGTATTCGTTATCTTTAGCCAATGCCTGTAGGTAACTGATACTAGGTTACTGTTCTTTCACAATCAAGAATCTTGTGGCTATATCGGTGCTTCTGAATTCCATGGTTCCTTGTTCTGTGTTTTCCAAGTTGTCTACTTCCATTATATCTGAAGTATTGATTTTTCTACCCCCAGTTGGGCTATACGATCACCTATTCTTATCTGGCTGTCCATGTCTTTATGGTTGAAAGGTACGACCTTGAGTTCACTGATATAATCGGTGTCGATTACTCCAGTACTGGTGGAGATTCCACTGTGCACAGCTAATTCGCTTCTTGGTGTAATCCTTCCATAAGGTCCTTCAAGTAGCCCCACAGCTATCCCTGCCCTTCTTAATCCTCGTCCATATTTTGCAACAATGTCATTCTCAATGGCGTACAGGTCATGTCCTGCTGCCATTCTTGAGCCTTTTGTTAGCAAGTATGCCATTTTGCTCAATTTTTGGTCTCTAATTACGGGTTCCTTTCCACCTTTTTGAGGTTCCAAATCCAAATCCTTATCTCCATCCTAGTCATCTCCTTCATCGCCTACCCTCGCTACTGCTGATACCAAGAAATCTTCTGGCTTCAAAACTTTCTATTCACAATATATAGCTCCCTTTTCAGGATGGTACTATAGCCGTCTGCTTAATGCATCAGGCTTTCAGCCCTTCGTGCCTGGTCAGTATACAATATGAAAATTATATTCCACTAGCTTCTGAGCCCATTGAATCTTACGGCCACTCCAGACTTTAGTGGTGAGAAAGTATTGTAGATTTTGATAGTCGGTAAAGACTGTAATCAGTCTTTCTGTCCTGATCAAGTAGTGTCTTTATTTTTTAAATGCTTTGAGGATTGCAAGAATTTCTTTATCATGAATTTCGTAATTGCCCTCCACTGAGTTTAATTTTCTTGAATGGAATGCTACTTGATATAGCTTTTTCTCAAAGTATTGAGAAAGGACGCAACTAAGTGCGAAATCGCTAGTGTCAGTCTCTACCACCTTCTCTCTTTCGGGAAAAAAGTGGTGGAGTATAGGGGCTGTAGTGAATTTGTGCTTTAGTTCCTCCAAAGCTGTATTTTGCTCAACTCCCCATTTAAAGTTTTTTGGATTTCCTTGTAATGTCTCAGTTATGAGTTTGCAAATAGCTAAGAATTTTTTTATAAATTGTCAGTAGAAGTTAGCAAATTATATAAAGACTTACATATCTTTAATCGACTTTGGTGGTTTCCAAACCATTCAGGATTCCATCTTGCGGGTGGTCATGGATACCCTATCGACTGCCACTATGTAGCTGAGAAATTTAACCTCTTTGGCATGGAATGTCGATTTCTTTAGCGATACCACTAATTGAAAGTCTGATAGACTTTGTAAAACTCTTTTGAGAGCTTCGATGTGTTCTTTTTCATTCTTGGAATATATCAGGACATTGTCAAGATAACACACCACTCACACATCCAAGTATTCTTTCAGTACTTGGTTGATCATATCTAGGAAGGTTGCTGAGGCATTGACCACTCCAAATAGCATAATTTTATATTCATAGTACCTATATTTCTTCCGAAAAGCTGTTTTCCACTCATCTCCTTCCTTAATTCTAATTAAGTAGTAGCCATCTTTAAGATCTAACTTTGTGAAGATCTTGGTGCCAGCTACTCAGTTTCAGAGTTCAGATATTAGTGGAAAAGGATGTTTGTTGAGGATGGTAATCTTGTTCAGATTCAGGTAATCCACAATCAGGCGTAGTCTTCCATCGGACTTGGGTATGAATAATATAGGTTCTCCTACAGGAGATTGACTCCGTGTAATCTTCTCCTACTTGATCATCACATCCAAGTATTCTCTTAATGCTTTAAGTTCTTTTTCAAATACTGTGTATATTCGGCCTCAGGAGGAGTTGATCCTGGAATCAACTTGATCTCATGATCGAAAGTCTATCTTGGGACTAGTTTTTCTGCCATCTGGGCTTTAAATAAATGTTTGTAATGCCAGTATTCTTTTGGTAATGATTCGAGTTCCACTGTATTCTCAATGGTTTCGATTCTTCTGATACAACAAGCATTCAGATTCCAAGTGACTGATTCGTCATATTCGAACTTATCCATTATTCCTTCACCTTCTTCCATACTGTTTTCACAACCTTTTGTAGAGAAAGTCCAATTTTCTGCATCTTCTATGTAAGACACTAGGTGTTCACAATGCCACCAACCAAATGGAATTATCATTCCATAACGACTTGCTTTAGCCACTTCACACGATACTTCAGAGATGTGTCAGTTTTTTCCTATTTCCAACTTTATAAGTAGGGTATAACACTATCCTCCTGAGGGGGCTGATGATCTATCAAAGTCTAAGATATCAACTGCATTGCTGCATTCGACTATAGGAATGCAAAGGTCTTCAACTAGGTTTTTATTGATAAGAAATACATTGGATCCTGAGTCTAACAAGACTTTAACTTTGAATTGCTTATTCTGTATATGGAGTTAAGTGATCCCCTCCACACAGTTGTATCTTTTTGGTTTTGGAGCGTCTAATTCTACACACTTAGCATGCATAAGACTTTCTTAGTTTTTGCATTTAGGCATTGTAGGTGTTGGGTATAGGTAATAAGATGTTTGTTACTACGCCCATATAGTTTCGACCATTGAGGTCTCCTCAGACAAACTAGTAACTCTTTAGCTCTAACAATCTGGGTCTACATACTAAGCAGCATTTCACCAATATGCAATTTGCACATGACCAGTTTTCAGGATAGATGCCTTCTTCTGACACACCAGACCTAGGCTCATAGCAAACTTTTGGGCAGTTATTAGCAATGTTACTCCCCTGCTGTGGGGTTCCCCTCTTCACCGATCCTTTCTCTTAGGGTTTTAGTTATCTGTCCAGCTACCTCAGAGGGGCCTTGTGCACTAAAGCAGTATATCTCTACCCTACACTCTGGCCAGAAGGCAAGATAGTACATACGTATAATACGACTCAGACTCATGTGGTAGATGGAATATCCCGTGTTGGTTGTCCTCCTGTCATGTATTGTTAACAGGTAGATCTTGCATTGCTATATCCCAACTTTTTCGGTATAGTAACCAGCTTGTACATATGTAGGAGGAGGCCACTAGGTGACTCGAGGAACTTCGTACTGTTGGCTCCTAGGCCATGTGGGCATGTTAACTATCTTCTCTTTCAATCAATACTCTCCATATATTGATTCTTGTATTCGAGCTCCTAAGTCCCTCATGGGGTCTCTTTACTTAGAACCTACTTGCTTTGATCTTGAAAGGACAGACTTGCTTCGTACCGCTTTGATCATTTTGAGTTTCAACTTACGTAGTTGCACACTGACTACCCGATCCCCATCGTAGTAGGTACCTAATACACCCTAGCCAAAGGAGGCTCACATTTCGATTCTAGTTCTGTATGGACACTGAATACTCAAATGCCGTCACCTTTGGTGCCAGTGAACTGACCTTAGTCAGTTCTTCATCATCCACCAGTTCCCAGATCCTATTTGTTCAGGCTGGTTGCTAGACGGTAGCGACTCTGCACGCTAATTTAGCCTTTACAATGGCCGATCTTGCATGATGAATTCACCATTTTTATCAGTCTCATACTGGCCATTGCCACCAATATATGGGTGTCTCCCCAACACATCTGATTAGTGTAGTTTTTCTTCCCACAATGTGTACAATTCTTTTCCAGCCTCCGCGTGTCTATCACAATTCACAGGATTCTGGTATGGACTTTTTCGAAGTTGGTGTGGGTTGTTTGCACTACACTGTCCATCTTCATTATTGTCCTTTCTGACTCATCTTCCTGTTTTCATTTTCATAGTGGGGCTCTACCTCCTTTGACATAAGGTTTACTGTCTCTTTGTCACTTTAATTTAGAGTTCTATTAGTCTTCTCTTTTGACCTCTCGGACTATCTTTGGCTTGAGAGGTTAGTCACGTACTAACCTTTTCCTAGCATGAAGTCCCTCTTCTGATCGACCACATAGCCTAAGCGCTTCTGTTACGATCCCTAACCAGTATCAGTTCTTAGCAACGGGTAGACGATACTTCACTTGTTCTTTCTCGACGATAGTTCTTAGGCTAATGCCTACGATAAGGTGGGAGAGACTCTCGTGTCTCTAGTCCTTATCGCCTATCGTACTCATTCTTCAACTTGACTCTGTATTAGAGTCCTCGTCTCGTAGGTAGGTATTCGTAAAGAGCGTAAAGGTTTTATATTCGTAAAAGCATAAAGTAATAAGTAAGGAAATAACTTAGAACGAAGCGTGAAGAACCTATCTACTCG
>JACCEG010000405.1:0-140817 GCA_014065205.1 Tuber brumale | reverse complement strand
GTAGAGGAGACGGAGGATGTCCTATCTACTCGGACCTAATGTCCTCCTTATATAGTTGCCCTTCACGCCCTTGTGACTCATCCTTTAAGTCACACTCACGTATGACTCACAACTGTGAGTCATACCTAAAACATCATAAACTAGTCATATGACCAAAGTGGTCACTTGCGCAAAACCCATGACCTCTATATGAGGTCATGTGCGAAACATAACGTATCATCATAACCATATCATATGACCAAAGTGGTCATATGTGCGAAACCCATGACCTCTAATGAGGTCATGTGCGAAACATAATATATCATCATAACCATATCATATGACCAAAGTGGTCATATGTGCGAAACCCATGACCTCTAATGAGGTCATGTGCGAAACATAACATACCTATGACTTATAATTATGAGTCATGTGAAAACCTTTCCTAGCTAATCCACATTCGTGACAAAGGCCTGCACCCTTACCCGCAGTCGAAGAAGCCAATGATGCAGAGTACTATTCTCCACCGATGCGAAGGGAAAGGGGGAAGGGAGGGAAGCTGCTGATGCATCGCCCGCAGGTGTCAAGGCAGGTGACCCTCTAGATCTCGATGATGATGACAACGATGATAATGAGAGAGGAAGAAGGAGAAGAAGTCCTAGCCAGGGCAGGCGAGGACAAACACTAGAACAGTCTGGTATGGCAGAGACACTTGCTAATCCGATAGCGCTTAACTTGAAGCGACCATTAGAGCTACACCCATTCTTTGAGGATAAGTCCACACAAGATATATACATGTGGATTATACAATACGCTAACTATTTCGCTGGAAACCTGCGGATCTGGGACGAGCCCTGAGTACGAGTTATATATTGGCTCAACCGTATGAGAGGAGACATAGTACTTCCTTAGACTATTTGGTATCGAAAGGCTATAGACAGACTTCAAGGAAAAACCCAGCAGCCACAACTCACTACATGGACTTGCTTTGAATATGATATGATCAAGCGATTCACCCTAGTAGAAGCCAAAATACTAGCGCTTCGAGCTATGAAGCTAATCAAGTATGCAGGCAGTATTGAACATTACCTTACGGTCATGCACAACTATAATATTCGTGCACGCATCACTGGAGAGTCCTGGAGGCAGCAAGTCGAAGATAAACTTCTAAAACAAATTGTCTGCAGGTTGTCAGCCTTGCGGTATTTAAGGGATCAGGAATGGGAAGAGGCCTTAAGGCTATGAGGTCGGTCGGAAGAAGGACTTCTCGCCAGAGAAAAGATTGTGAGAGACAAACTGACAAAGCATAAACTAGTCCAAGAGGTTAAAAGAGAAGACTGATGGGACTCTAAGCTGAAGCGACAAAGAGATACTAAACCTTATGTCAAAGGAGGTGGAGCCCCACTATGTAAACACAAAAGAGATAACAAGCCCTAGAAGCCCAGGAAAAGGTTGGGAAGTGCGGCAAAACCCACCCACACAAACTTTGACCAGGCCCATACTGATATTCCGCAGAGTGTGATAGACACTCAAAGGTGAGAGGGTGATTGTACACATTGTAGAAAGAAAAACCAGACCTACTAAAAGGATTGGGGAGATGCCCATATATCGGCAGCAATAGTCAGCTCAAGACCGATAAACATAGGAATCAGGCGAGCAAGATCGGCTATTGTAAAGCCTAAATTAGCTCGCAGAGTCGCAACTATCCAGCATCCAGCACGAGTGAATAAGATCTGGTAACTGGCGGATGACGAGGAACTGACTTAGGTCAGTTCATAGGCACCAACAGTGACAGCGTTTTGGTATTCAGTGTCCAGATGGAGCTGGAATCGAAAAAGGAACCCCCTGTGGCTGGGGTGTATTGGGTACCGACCACGATAGGGATTGGGTATTCCGTGTGCAACTACGGGAGTCGAAACTCAAAATGATCAAAGTGGCGCGAAGCAACTCTCTCCTTTCAACATCAAAGCAAGTAGGCTCTAAGTGAATGGACCCCACGAGGGACTTATGAGCTCGAATACAAGAATCAATATATGGAGAGTCTTCATTGAAAGAGAGGATAGTCGACATACCCACACAGCATGGGAGCCAACAGTTCGAAGTTCCTCAAGTTACCTTATGGCTACCTGGTACCCGTGTGCAAGCTAGTCACTATACCGAAGAGGTTGGGACATAGCAATGCAAGATCTACCTAATAACAACACATGACAGGAGGACAACCAATGCGGGCCGTTCCACCTACCACACAAGTCTGAGTCGTATTATACGTATGTACTATCTTGCCTTCTGGCCAGAGTATGGGATAGGGATGTACCTCTTTGGTGCACAAGGCCCCTCTGTGGGAGCTGGACAGATAACCAACACCCTAAGAGAAAGGATCAGTGAAAGTGGGAACCCCACACCAGGGGAGTAAAATGGCTAATAACCACCCGAAAATGAGCTATGAGCTTAGGTCTGGCATGTTGGGAGAAGGCATCCAGGCTGAAAACTGGTCGTATGCAATTGTGTATCGGTGAAATGCCGCTTAGTCTGTAGACCCAGATTGTTAGAGCTAAAGAGTTACTAGTTTCTCTGAGGAGACCTCAATGGTCGAAACTATGTGGGCATAGTAACAAATATCTTCTTACCTATACCCAACACCAACAATGCCTAAATGAAGGAACCAAGAAAGTCTTAACCACGCCAAGCGTGTGGAACTAGACGCTCCAAAACTAAAGCAATAGAAATGTCCAGAGGGGATCACTTACCTCCATATACATGATAAGCGATACAAAGTTAAAGTCTTATTAAACTTGGAATCTAACGTATTTCTTATCAATAAGGACCTAGTTGAAGACCTTCACGTTCCTACAGTAGAATGCAACAATGCAGTTGATATCTTAGGTTTTGATGGATCATTAGCCGCCTTAGGAGGAAAGTGTTATACTCTCCCTATAAAATTGGAAATTGGAAAAAACCAACATATTTCTGAAGGGTCGTGTGAAGTGGCTAAGGCATGTCATGACAGAATGATAATTCCCTTTGGTTGGTGGCATTGTGAACACCCAGTGTCTCACATAGATGATGCAGAAAATTGGACTTTCTCAGCAAAATGTTGCGAAAACTGGGTGGAAGAAGATGAAGGGATAGCAGATATGTTTGAATATGATGAATCCGTCGCTTGGGACCCTAATGCATGCCGCATGGGAAGAATTAGAGCTATCAAAAATATGGTAGAACTCGAATCATTACGGAAGGAATACTGGCATTACAAACATTTTTTTGAAGCCCAGACAGCAGAAAGCTTAGCCCCAAGATGGACATTCAATTACAAAATCAAGTTGATCCTAGGATCAACTCCCCTCTGGAGACCAATATATCCACTATCTACAAAACAGCTAAAGGCTTTACGAGAATACTGGGAAATGATGATCAAACAAGGAAAGGTTAGGCAAAGCCAATCGCTAGCAGGAACACACATATTATTCGTACCTAAGCTACATGGCAGACTACATCTAGTTGTGGATTACCGAAATCTAAACAAGATTACTATCCTCAACAAACATCCCCTTCCACTAATGTCCGAACTCAGAGATAGAGTAGCCAGCACAAAGCTCTTCACCAAGTTAGACCTTAAGGACGGTTACCACTTGATTAGGATAAAAGGAGATGAATGGAAAACGGCGTTTCGTACAAGACATGGACACTATAAATATAAGGTCATGCCTTTTGGATTGGTTAATACTCCGGCAACTTTCAAAGATATGATGAAATAAGTACTCAAAGAGTACGTGGATGTCGAAGTCATGTGTTACTTTGATGATATTCTCATCTATTCCAAGGATGAAAAGGAACACATCAAAGCTGTTAAAAGAGTTTTACAAAGTCTGTCAGACTTTCAGTTAGCAGTATCGGTAAAAAGGTCGACCTTTCATGCCATCAAGGTAGAATTCCTCGGCTATATGGTAGCGGTTGATGGGGTATTTATGAGTACCCACAAGGTGGAATCCATAATGGTGTGGAAAGTACCTGAGTTGGTTAGAGAAGTACAAGTCTTTATTGGATTCGCTAACTTCTACTGACGCTTTATAAAAAAACTTCTCTGCTATTTGCAAACCCATAACCAAGACATTACAAGGAAATCCAAAGGATTTCAAATAGGGAGTTGAGTAGGATACGGCATTCGAAGAAGTAAAACACCAATTCACCCCCACTCCTATCCTCCACCACTTCTTTACAGAAAGAGAAACGGTGGTGGAAACTGACACTAGCAATTTCACACTTGTTTGCATTTTTTCTCAATATTTTAAGAAAAGGTTACATCCAGTAGCTTTTCATTCCACAAAACTAAACTCAGTGGAGTGCAATTAAGAGATTCATGATAAAGAACTTCTCGCAATTGTTGACGCATTTAAGGAATAGAGACACCACCTGATCGGAACGGAAAAACCAACCACAGTCTCCACCGACCATCAGAACCTACAATACTTCCTCACCACAAAAGTCTGAAGTGGCCGTCAAATTCGATGGGCTTACAAATTGGTAAAATACAATTTTCGCATTGTATACTGACCAGGCACAAAGGGTGAAAAGCCTGACACATTAAGCAGATGGCTGAAGTACCATGCTGAGGAGAGAGCTACGCATCTCAAACAGAAAACTTTGAAACTGGAAGGTTTCTTGATATCCCTGGTGGTGAGGGTAGGCGATAAAGGAGAAGACTGGGATAGAGATAAAAATTTGGATTTAGAACCTCAAAGAGGTGGAAAGGAAATGGTGATCTGGGTCAAGAGATTGAGCAAGAAGGCATATTTGCTAACTAAGGACTCAAGAATGGCAGCAGGACATGACCTGTACGCTATTGAGGATCACATTGTCGCGAAATATGGACAAGCATTAATAAGAATAGCTATAGCCATAGGGCTACCCGAAGGAACTTATGGAAGAGTTGCTCCAAGAAGTGGATTAGCAGTTCGAAGCAGACTTTCCACAGGTGTAGGAGTAATCGATGCCGACTACACCGGAGAACTCAATGTTATACTATTCAACTACAAAAATAAGGACTCTCAGATAAGAATGGGTGGTCGTATAGCTCAGCTGGTGGTAGAAATGGTCAACACCTCAGACATGATGGAAGTAGATGACTGAGAAAACACAAAATGAGGAACCACGGGATTCGAAAGCACGAATATAGCGACAAGATCCTTGATCGTCAGGGAATAGGAACCTAGCATCAGTTACCTGCAGGCATCAGCTAAAGACAACGAACAGTGGTACGATATTTCAAAAGTACGAGAAAAGGTTCTAATACCAAATGCCATTATCCTGCGAAAAGGTATGAAGCTGTTCAATCCTGAATTACTAAGTGAGATACAGGAAGCTATCGGGATGGATGTAGCCTGGAGGCAATGGAGGAAAGAACTCATGGGGTTACAGCATGAAGGAAAAGATTTCCGCAAGGACAGGACCTTAACAGATAATCTACTATACGATAAGCAAAGACTATTTTTACCAGATAGTCCGACTCTATACACTAAGATCGCAGCAGGATATCGCGATGGAAAAGTTGCAGGACATTTCGGACAAGCGAAAATCTTGGAAATCATTATGCATGACTTCTAAGGGAAAGGACTTATAGAATTGGTCAATGATTACGTTCAATCCTGCGATGAATGCCAACATAACAAATCGCCTAGACACACTAAGTATGGATTATTGCAGCCACTGCAAATACCCTACACACCATAGATGTCCATCTCAGTGGACTTCATGATGCAACCACCAGAGTCGCAAGGATGCACTCAGGTAATGGTAGTAGTTGATCGATTTACGAAAATGGCACATTTCATCACACTTCAAATTTCAGCTACAGCCAAGAATGTTGCAAATACATTCCTGAGAGAGGCATGGAGGCTACATGGCCTGCCAACCAAAATTGTCACGGCCATGGACTTAAAGTTTGCAGGAGAACTTTGCGAATCCCTTTGCAAAGAGCTGGAAATTAAGCGAAGGATATCAAGGGCTTACCACCCTCAAACTGATGGACAAACCGAATGTACCAACCAAGTGCTGGAAGGATATCTGCAAAGTTTGCCAGCTATGATTAGGATGACTGGTATCAGCTACTACCTCTAGCTAAACATGCCTATAACAACTCCACAACCAACGCTTACAAGATGTCACCATTCTATGCAAACTACGGATTCCATCTACAGACTGAGTAGATGAAGGAGCGAGAGGCTCAAAATCCAGGAGCAACACTCTATGCAAACTGGATCAAGACTTTTCAAGAACAATCAAGAGGGTCACTAGAAAAAACACGGGAAGGAATGTCAAAATGGTATGACCAGAAAGCTCGACAACAGCTGGACTTTAAGATTGAGGACAAAGTAATATAAAACGCTAAGAATATTCACATCCAATGGAAATCAAAGATGCTAAGCTCGAGGCTATATGGTCCATTCCCAATAATAGAAATGAGCGGATTACGAGCCTTCAAGCTCAACATATCCAATCGATAAAACGTTCACCTTGTATTCTATATCACACTATTAGAACCCTATCGCGCCTCAGTTCATAGCAATCTCCAACAAGCTCCTAGAGAACTGGAGGACGTTGATGGTAATCTACAATGAGAGGTTGAAAAAAGAGTAAGAAGCGAGATTCGCTCTTACACAAAACGAGTGTGCGGCCGCTATCAAGAGAAGCACGAACTGTTATACTTTATGAAATGGCAAGAGTGTTCAGAAGATGAGAACATATGGGAGCCAGCTACTAGTATGGAAAATGCAGAGGAACCTGTAGAAAACTTTTATAATGAAAATCCGGACATGCCAGGAAGGGCAGAAGTCAGATAGTAAGGAAAAGGTTTTCCTACCGTGGCCAAGTAAATGCGGGAGGTTTTTTACCTGGACCACACTGAGTCATAAAATGTATTTAAAAGAAATTATAAAAAGTGATAAATGTATTCGAGGCGAAGCCTGGTAGGCGGGAGCTCATGTTAGGAATATGGAAATCCGAGACATGTACACAGACCCACGGTAGGGTAACTACGCACAGACCCGCGATTTTCCGGAGTGTTAACACCCCCCTCTGGTCCACTTATAAGGCCGGCATGTCATTAGCGAGATTTTGCGAGTTGTCTCCTATAACTGAATAGTCACATCATTGAAGCCGACTTCATAACACTATATACGTCACCGCCATCTGTCCGACTGCATGCTGTTCACAGGATATATGAGAGGGGACCATTGGCGACATCTGGGAAGTGGAATGGAAGAATCCTGTCAGAGGCGCATTGAGATAGTAGGCTTCAAAGTTAGGCTTTCTAAACTATGGGTCAAACGTGATGGGACGTCTTCTGTGAAATACTCCAGGAGGATGCCCTAGTAGCAGAGGCTATTAGGGGTATACCGAATCCACCCATACCCTTATGAGTTCAGCTGTAGGTTGGTTGGTCCTAGTAATAGAACACCTCTACGGAGGCCTACAGACCAAGGGGAAGCACGTTCAGAATGGAAGACTTAGATAAGTTGGAGCCCCTTAAGATGTTGACACGTTGGGCTCGGACTTGCGATTGGCACTAGGTGGCCTGGCATGAACTTGATCACTTCATGACTGAAGAGACTACAGGAACAATAGTCAACTAGACTAGAGTAATATAATGGTCTATGCGAACAACTAAGTAGAAGGATGCTATTTGGTACAACAAATAGCGCAGTCATCTCAATGGAGGAATACTATTCCGCAACCGTAAATGAATGTGATAAGTTTCTGAGTCAAACGGTGTTCGCACTTATAAGATTCTAGACATTTGCGTACTAAAACTAGGATGGTACTTCGGGGGCATAGTAGTTAGAAGTAGTCCACGAATGCTCAGATGCAGGATATAAATATCGAAGTGCCTCCCACGCTTTACAGATATCATCAAGCACTGGAGAAGAGATCTTATCAATATTAAATTGTTTACCTCCTAAATCTTTACTTTCCTTATTTTATCAAGACCAGCCTTCCTCGACAGAATCTCTGAATGATGATTTTAGCCTACATCCCTCAGTTATACTAGAAGTCGGCATCCGCCAAACAAAATGCCTCCTGCCTCTTGGAGTAACTCAATGCAGGCCATGACGCCTAATGCAATTCAGGCACACCAATAGCTGATCAGATTAATGCATACTATACTCTTTGGAATTGAATATAACATGACGAGTCTGCCTTCTCTGCTGATGAACGATACACCTTGCCTTTTATTTTCCGATCAGTCTTCGAGTCGCCCGAAGCAAAAGCTACTATTCTTCTGTGTTCCATTCCCGTGTCAATGAGTAATATTGTTGACAACTACCAAACCAAGGATGACTTTACATACACTCGTGTGTATAATAAACTGTTGGACCTGAGATGTATGGAGAATTCCAAAGCAGATACAGCATATAAAAGAACTGCTGTCAAAGGAAAAGGAAGAGAAATGGGAGTCGTATTAAGGACGCTGGCTAATACCAAGGAATATACCTAGTACAAAAAGCATTACCCCACTGTATGGTCAGAAGGACATACTTGGAATGAGTGTAATAAACTCAAGGCCAATGACCAACAGAAAAAGGAGAGAAAAGCTCTTAACTCCACTAAGATCAGAAAGGAAGAGATATCCAAACCTGTCAGTACATCCTCCTCCCTTCTCTCCACACTAAGAAACCTGCACCCACTCAATTGAGTAATTGACACTGGTACCAGCTCACATATAACAAGCAACCTAGACCTTTGTATAAACTATAGACCTAGTATAGGTACCATTAAGTTGGGTGATGACTCTGTAATAGAGTCAAGCAGGTCAGGAATGGTTAGACTCATGGCTGAAACCTCAAAAGGTCACATAGCCCTGATAGTCCTGCAACAAGTACTCTGGGTTCCCAAGTTAGGTAAAAGTAACTTGATATCATGGTACACTGTAGTTTTGTGGGAGAGGAGTTTTCTTTATGTAGTGAAGGGAAGAACATGTTCATATGAGGGAAAGATAAAAATGAAGTGGTTGGGAGAAAACTAGATGGTCAAGATTATGTTGTGTAAGAAGAAAAGGAAGTAGCGAACAAGATGACTTACCAACAATGGTATAAAGCACTTGGACACCCTTGGCATCCTTGCCTTCAAAACAAGAACTACAGTAATAACCTATCAATCCTAAAAGTTCCTAAAGACTGGTACTGTGAAAGCTGCATCACTTTAAAGTCAACAAAGCACAAACCTGAAGCAAGAGAGAACTGATGTGAAAAGAGTTTCGAACTGATCCATTCAGATCTAAGTGGAAAGTTTTCATACTCATTATTTGCCAACTCCTGGTACCATGTCACATTTCTTAACGACAATACACAATCCACTTGGGCTTATCCTATTAAAGCTAAGTTGGATACCGTAAAAGTATTTACACAGTTCATCAAAGAAAGACAAACTCAGGATAGCACTGTTATCAAACGATTCCCAACAGATAAGGGAGGAGAATATGTTAAAAATGAAATTCTATTATTATTACAGAAGTATAGAATTATCCATGTCAAAACCCCTTCCTGCTTTCACGAATCTAATGGTATTACCGGATGATACAATATGACAATAATTATATTGACATGTTCTATGCTAAAAGGGTTACCACTACACATATGGGCTGAAGCAATCACAATTGCTGTATAGCCAAGGAATAGACTCCCTAAACGATTCATAGGAAATTCAACACCCTATAAATCTTTCTACAACAAAAAGCTGTTGATAAAATATCTTCGTCATCATGGTACCAAATGCTTTGTCCATACACCAGAGGAAATATGCAAGCCTGGAACAAAGTTACCGCCCAGAGCGATAGAAGGATACCTTGTCAGATACACTTCTTTCAATAAGATATACCAAATATACATCCCGTAACAGCATAAGATTTCTGAAAAGTGACAGATTCACTGGACAAACAAAACAATACAACTATCAACTCCATCAGAATCATTACCAGAACCAGAAACCTATGCAAATGTGTTTCTACCAGCTTTTCATACTCCATATGAGCCACCAGAATCGAATGAAGAAAAGATACCATCCAATCCAACCAGCAAAGTACATCTTCCTCTACCACCAGAAAACACATAAGACTATGATAATGTTGGGCATATGCAAATCTGAGACAAAGTGGACAGGCCTCTCGGTAGGGTAACTGCGCACAGATCTTCAATTTACCAGAGTGCCAACACCCCCCTCCGGCCCCCTTATGGGGCCTGTACATCATTAGCGAGATTTCGCAAGTTGCGTCCCATAACTAAAAGACACATCAATGAAGCCCACTTCACAACACTATATACGTCACCACCATCTATCCAACCACATGCTGTTCACAGGATATATGAGCGGGGACCTTTGGCGACATCTGGGAAGTGGAACAGAAGAGATCCGTCGGAGTGCATTGAGTGAGTACGCTTCAAGGTTAGGCTTCAAAACTATGGGCCAAAAGTGACGAGATGCTTTCGCCGAAATACTCCAAGAGGATGCCCCAGTAACAGAGGTTATTAGTGGTATATCGAATCCACCCATACCATTCTGAGATCAGCTGTAGGTTGGTTGGTCCTAGTAATAGGACCCCTCAACTGAGGCCGGTGGACCAAGGGGAAGCACGCTCAGAATGGAGGAGCTAGATATGTTGGAGCCCCTCGAGAAATTGACATGTTGGGCTCAGACTTGCGATTGGCACTAGGTGGCCCGGCATGAACTTGATCACTTCATGACCGAAGAGACGACTGGAACGATAGTAAATAAGACTAAAGTATTATAATAGTCTATCCAGACATCTAAGTTAGAGGCCACTGTTTGGAATAACAAATAGCGCAGTCATCTTAATAGAGGAATACTACTCTGTGACTGCGAAAGGGTGTGATAAGTTTCAGGGTCAAACAGTGTTCGCACTTGTCAGATTCTGGACATTTGCGTATTAAAACCAGGATGGTATTTCGGGGGCATAGTAGTTACAAGTAGTCCACGAACACTCAGATGCACGATATAAATATAGATGTGCCTCCCGTGCTTTACAGAAATCATCAAGCAACGGAGAAGAGATCTTATCAATATAATATTGTTTTCGCACTTTAAATCTTTACCTTACTTATTTTATCGAGATGAGCCTTCCTCAACAGATTCTCCAATCCAAGATTTTGGGCCTACGTCCCTTAGTTATATGCTTGAGTTTGGCGTCCACCTAACAGATGAACCCACAATACCAGAGGCAACACTGGAACTACCGGAACAGGAGGAACCATTGAATGGACTACCTACAATACGGACCAGATCTGGAAGACTTATTTGTCCATCCTAGTACAATTGCAGAAATGTCAAAGTACAAGCAAATGAGGACCCTGTGACATATTATTAAGTTAACAACAGCTCACTTAAGAAATACTAGACCTCGGCCATGGACAATGAGATAAAGGCACTTATGAAGAATGGGTCTTTTGATGAAGTAGATAAGCTGATGGGAAGTAAAATATTTAATAGTATATGGTTGTACAAAACGAAATGAAATGCTGATGGTATTCTGGAAAGATACAGTGCAAGAGCCATAGCCCAAGGTTTCTCACAAGTACCTGCATTCGACTTTGAAGACAGCTGTGCACCAGTTATCCATTGCAAGTCCTTCCATTTCTTACTTGCAGTATGTGCCAAAAACAAATGGTGACTGTGACAACTTGATGTTAAATCGTGTTTCCTTTATGGCAAATTAAAAGAAGAAGTCTACATGTGATGGTTACCTGCATACAGTAACGGAAACAAAGCATGTCAACTTAAGTGATGTCTACACAGACTTAAGCAATCCGTAAATGAATGGTATGCTCTCCTCACTAGATACTTAATTTCTAGAGGCTTTACAACATCCTCTCTAGATCCACGCATATTTGTTGGCAAGAAACACAATATCTACATATCGTCTTGTGTTGACGACATCATGATATACGTGGCCAAAGCTCCAGGAGCTACCTCTCTCATAGAGGACCTAAAAACAGCATTTGAGATTACTGACTTAGGGGAAACTACATTCCTGCTCGGCCTCCACATTGTGTATACATCAGTTGGTATACAACTTACCCAAGAATAATAAATCATGTCAATTCTCGTAGGAGACTCCATTGAAAAATTCCTGTTTTGTTTTCACACACTTACTGAAAGGCATTCAACTACTAAAAGAAACTGAAGAGGAACAGATACCTGATCCTTCCATATACCAAAGGATAATAGAATCGTTTATATATTTAACCACTGGCACAAAACCTGATCTAGCATATACTATTTCATTTGTCTCTCATTTTTATTCATGTCATACAGAATAACACCTCAAGGCTATAAAACTTGTTTTAAGATATATCAATATTACAAAGAACATTGGACTCCACTACCCGTATACCACTACAAACACTATCAAGACTTATATCGATGCCAAGTTCATAGCTTATCTAGATACCCGCCATTTTCTTATAGGATAAATTTTACATTTCAACTATGCTTCATCAGCAAAAAATGATCCTACGTCTGATAGGCCTGCCTAGCATTCTGATGCTGGTCGCTTAACTCTTCCCTCCCCTGCATCATGTGCGTCAGGACCTACCCCGCGACGGCCGAGATGTACTGTACGTCCTGTACGACTTGGGCACACCATGACGTCCCAACTACGTCCTGCACATCTTTTACCCACTATGACGTCTGAATCACATCCGGTGCACCTCCCACCAGTCCCCTTTCCTCTCAAACGCCATTCTTCACCTATTGCTATCCCCACGTCCTGATGAATGCCACGCATCCTCCCCTCTCCCGAGCAGTACTGGATGTCTTCAACATTGGCTACGCATATTGATGTACCATTATTTTTCTCCTGTTGCTACCACTCCTGAGGGTGTTGACCACCACTGCCACCCTTCTTCTAATTTCTCACTTGCGTTGGACTGTTATCCGGTGTCTGTCCCTTATGCTGTCTTGTATTCCTTCACCATAATAAACAGCCGGACATCCCACAGTGCCAACACTCTTGTTGATATCACAGGTTCACAAATTGTCAAGACAGCTTAATCTTTTGTTCCCTTAATTATTACTATTCTACGATTTCTAGCTCATTATCTATCAACCCTTCCTGCTCTCAGTACCTCGCCATCTGTGTTCTCTTCGTATTAGCCACATCTTCAATAATTGGAGATTTGGCTTAGCACTATTGCCCGATGTTTGAGCAATGGTACTAGGCCAAATCTCCCTTTCTTGTGCTAGCCCAAAACATCTTTACAGATAAGATATCACCCATGACACTGAGCTTCTAGAGTTCGTTGAGGGGCAGTAGTTTGATCCGATACTAGATCAATATATCCCATTGAACTTTCTTAAATCCATCTGGCTGTTGACAAGCCATCGCTGCTCATCTTGGAGCATTAGGTGGGCTAGACTCACAATTGTGCCAATTTCCACTATTGTAACACTTCACCTATCTAACCTTGCTTGCTGCTGGACTGCGACAAGATCGTGTAACTTTGATGAGTGTCCAGAGTTAAGTACACTCAATATCTCTACCCTCGCTAGTCGATAGACTCTATCTTGGTACCTGTAGTCACAGAGCTTGAACAGCGAGATGTGTTTCCCAGATAGCCAGCCTCTTAGTACACTATGCATTTAGTCTGTACCAGCCAGTACTCAAACCAAATCATTGCGACAAGCCTGATTTCAGAACTGCTCGGTGACTGTACATCGTGCTCAGTGGATTTTGTAAACATCCGTTTTCTCGAATGCTGGAATTGGGATTTCCAGCTCAGTTAGTAGTTCAACAGGGAGGTGTTGAAGTATTTCTGAATCTTTCAGAAGACAGCGCTCGATGGGCAGGCTCTGCTGGCTATATCCTAGCAATTCGATACCCATTGTCTCGGTTGAAGTACCCACGACCTTGTAAAAATCTCCAATGTTAATGGCATCATACTGGTGCCCCTTCAGCACTCCACAATTTGCGGGTGGCGGAGATATAGTACTCATTTTGTTCCCAAGATCCACAGCATCAGTCTGGAAATCAACTCCGGATTTTTGCAGAGAATCTAGGTTCAAAAGTCTCATCTGGATTGTATGGTATCGCCCATAGTTGTGGATGATCTGCTGTGCAGCGTCATTTTTATTCAACCCTCGTTATCTGTCTTTAAGTTGTTCCTTGTGTGCTAGCTCACTGAACTCAGTAGAATACTGTGGGATATTACTAAACCAGTACACATGATCCGTGAAGTGCTGCAGTAGATGCATCTTAATAAAGTTGCAATGAGATTTTGCATGGATCACTTCTATAGGTTGATGGTTCTCTTCTACCCATTGCTGCTTTTGCATATGGCGCCACTTCGATTGGACCAGTGATTGATTTACTAGAGTTTCTTGACGTCGTAGCTCTGCACGCTGGTCTTGAATCTGTGAATGTGTTTGTTTAGAGATTCTAAACAACAAGAAGATATCTTTCGTCTTGTGAAACTGATTCAGATATTGTTCTATATAATCGATGTTCTCAGCCGTATAGCTTCAGTATTAAGCCATCAGAGTGAAATCGAATAATGGTCAGACACAAGTGAGTCCACATTTGAAAGCTTAATGTTGAGTGCTATCCGGGAGTCTCAATGCCAAGGTGAGAACACTAAAGAGATAACGACCTAAGTTTCTCATCTCCTTTCCCTGCAACTGTGTAACTTTGTAGTAGGCTTTTTTAGGTACCTAGAATTTGGGTACGCCAGTAAAGATTTCCAGGCATCATCAAATGCTTTCAGCCTTCTCTGTTTCTTCAGAAACCCTTGAACCGAATCCATCATATGCTTAAAAAGTCCAAGATAAACAGTAAGGAGTAAATCTGGCTGATGCAGATCCGCAGCAGAAATACGTGGAACTCCATGAAAAACATTTCACCTAATCTTGATACCAAGAGTAGTAAATGTTATGTCGACGTCACCCGAGGTGGTGTTAGGTATCCTACCTATCCTCTGATATCAGTATGTATCCTGCGACAGGCAACAGCTCTCTATTAGTTTCCTTATAATAGTACGATACTTCTCTTCTTTAACGTGTCATTGCTTCGTTCTCTCTTCTTACCAAGACTTTGATTATTATTCTTAGACCGTTGTCTACGTTCACCTTTGAAGGCTAATAATCAAATCATATCATGGTAAAACTTCTCGAAGTGATAGAATAGAATCTATTCTTTGATAGTATAGGTAAGAAAGTATAATAGGTGGTTGCGTAAAGAACTAACTACCAGGCTCTACCGGCCTCCTTTTATAGTCCTTCACTCAACCCGCTTATAAATCCAAACAACTATGAGTCATAACCGTGACTCATGAAAAACATCATATGACCTCATCATTGGTCATGTGCATAAACCACCTGACCTCTTAATAGGTCATGTGCGTAAAAGTAAATCAAACTGCGCAGCCCCCTTGGTGTCGTGCGCTGCCCCCATGACCTCTTAATAGGTCATGTACGTGAAATATCATATAATCTATAAAACCTCATGATGAATATCCTTATCATGGTGAAATATCTCCTTCCACTACCTGCCGCAAACATCTCGTTCCACTATCTGCCACGCGACCGTGACAATAGCTCCCCTCTCCCCACAGCCTAAGTCCCTTTAGGCCATCGGAAACTCGTCATCCTCCTCGGTTCCTGCCATTTGCAGGATATTGCATCGTATCTGACGCATCCAGCTCTTGCTTTCTTTCTGCAGGTTTTCCAACCTGCGGATCCTCGCATCCCTCTTCTTCAGTTGGGATTCTGCCTTCCCAACTTTGTATTCCGCCAAACTTGTCCTGACCTGTTGAGCTGCCACCGCTCTTGCCAGCTGTACATTCTTTTTCTCTCATTCTCTTGCCTGCTGCTCCCACATCGAAGCCTGGCCTTCGTAGAGTCCTATCTCTACTTCTGCCATCGTTTTTTGTTCGCTGGTCATGATCAGCTCTCATTGCAGTCTTTCCACCGTATTCTCCTGTGTTGCCCATGAGATCAGTGACGGTGCTGGGTCCTGTTCCCAAGTGACTTTCTTGGATTTTTTAGCCCCTCTCCGCATAGGTTTTGTCCCCAAAACTTTGTTCTCGTCGCTCAGCGGAGGCAACATCGGTAATGTCCTGTCCCCTTTTCTGGGAAAATAATTTGTTACCATCTTTTCTGTGTAGTGGGTGGGGCATCCATCGTCGTAGCACCGTGTCCATGACAGACACTTGTGTGCTTTGTCATCTTCCGTTTCCTTCGTTTTCCTGATCCGTAGGTCTACAAGTTGGACTCAATCTTCGTCGTTGTCTTCTTCCTTGATCCACACCCCGTGTTCCATTGGGCAGAAGTCTGGGCGTGTCAGGGTAGTTTTGGTGGAATTGTCAGATGGCATCTTGAGTGCTGGTGAGGCTAGTGGCTGGATACCACTCTTGATTGTGATCTTCCGAGTAGCCTGTCCACCTGGCTCTGTACTGGAGTTTGTTGTAGTGTAGTATTGAGTTAATGATTTTCTCAAATTCGTATTCATCTTCGCCCTCGATCTCACGGGGCGCTGGAGGGAGTTTCTTCTGCAATGTAAAGGCGTTGTCTTGGTAGGGTTCAAGGAGACTGATGTGGAATGTGGTATGAGTGTTATTCATCGAGCGTGGGAGGTCGAGTTTATATGCTCTTAGTCCGATGCTTTCGATGATTCTGAATGGTACTAATTTCTTGTAGTCCAGTTTTCTTGATGGTCGTGTGGTCTGTATATTCCTTGGTATCAACCACACCTTGCCATTGATTTGGAGCGTGGGATCGGGTTTTCTGTGGCGATCGGCGTACTCCTTTTGTTTTTCTTGTGCGAGGCATATTGCTTCTCGCAATATGTCATGCAACCGTTCCATGTTTTTTGTTTTGCTTGATTGCGCGGGTATGTCGTATTTTGCCGGTTCATATATTGGATCATACCCATAGTTCGCAAAGAAGGGTGTCGTTTTGATCGTTTCTGGTTTCCCGTTGTTGTATGCGAACTCGGCAGTTGCTAGCATGTTGGCCCAGTCATCCTGCTGATAATTGACGTATGCCTGTAGATATTGTTCCCACATGGCTGTTAGGTGGACGCCAAACTCAAGTATATAACTGAGGGACGTAGGCTCGAAATCTTGGATTGGAGAATCTGTCAAGGAAGGCTCGTCTCGATAAAGTAAGGTAAGGTAAAGATTTAAAGTGTGAAACAATATTATATTGATAAGATCTCTTCGCCATTGCTTGATGATCTCTCACCAACTCGGACTGAGTTGACCTTACTTATAGTAGCTAGGCGGTACTTCCAATCCTCCTACTAACTATGTACCGCTCGCCTTCTTCTTGAGTTCAACTTAAGTGCGAACACTGTTTGACCATGAGAACGAGCACACCACTCTCTGGCTTAGTCGCAGCTTCCTATTAAGAGCTTCCGATCTTTAGCTCGTATAGACTATGCTGGATACTGTAGGCATATTTGCTATTGTTCCAGTAGTCTCTTCCGTTCACGAAGTAATCAAGTTCGTGTATGGCTGCCTATGCTTCATGTGAGTAAGAGTCCGACGCGCCAACATCTTATGGTCTCTTCACCTGCTATGGCCTTCTATCTCAGCGTGCTTCCCCTTGGTCCGCCAGCCTCCGCAGAGGGGTCCTGTTACCAGGACCAACCAACATACAGCTGATTTCAGTAGGTAGGGTGTCATCGGTCTGTCCGTTGTATCATCAACTGCAACTTCCGTATGGCTACTCGGGTCTCCGTCTTCAGTCCTTAATTACACAACAACCAACCGACCAATTTCTCTCTGATGACTTCCTATGCTCCAGCCACAGTCCCCTCTATGCTATTGGTAGAAAGTCCCGCTGTCGCAGGTATTATGCCATCGTGCAGGGAGCTCCGAACATGTATGTCCGGTTGGTAGAAAATATCTCATACCAAAATAACTTGGACGACAGTGTAGATTGAACACGTGACCTCTTGATAGATGTCACATGATACTTCCATTGAGCTATGGACGTGCGGGCCCTATAAGGGGGCTGGAGGAGGGTGTTGGCTCCGGTAAATTGAGGGTCTGTGCGCAGTTACCCTACCATGGGTCTGTGCACATGTCTCGGATTTCCATATGCCTAACAATGGAATTCGTCCTTTCTATTTGTCCATCTGTTTGCGGATGGAATGCCATGCTGAGTTTCCTCTTGTTACACCACTGTCTTGTAATCTCTTTCCAGATATTTGCCGTGAACAGTGATCCTCTGCCTGATATGATATCTTTCGGTAGTCTGTGGATTCTGAACACCTGATCTTTGAATAGGTGGAAGAATTGTTGTGTGTCCATGTCCATCCTGCATGGTATAAAGTAGGCCATTTTTGTCAGACGATCGATAACGACCCAGATTGCATTATAACCTTTCGATTCCGGGAGTCCAGTTATAAAATCCATAGCAATAGATTGCCATTGTCTTCCAGGAGGTTCAATAGGTTTTAGCAATCCGTATGGCGCATGATGTATTGCTTTCGTCCTCTGGCATGTCTCGCAGTTTTTGACATATCTCCTGACATCTTCCCTTATTGTTGGCCAATAGTATGATCTCCTGATCAATTCCGTGGTTTTTGCTGATCCGCCATGTCCTGCTTGTGGTATGTCGTGGTTTCTCCTTATCGTTTCCGTTAGAAGGAGTTCGTCCTCTGGGATTCTTATCTTGTTGTCGTACCAAAGGTATCCTCCTTTTTCTTCGTATAGTCCGAGTGCTATCTCCCTCATCTCTTTTTGCTTCTTGTTTAAAGCTTTTCTGATGGCTTGTATTTGTGTATCTTTTTCCATCGTTCTTCGTATCCATTCTGTGTGCTCGTCATTAGATAATGTTGCTGTTTTTATCTTGTTGATGGATTCGCTCTCTCCGTTTTCTTTCTCATCTTTGAAGTATTATTCCTTCGAAAAGAGAATCTTCTTTCTCTGTTGGATCCTCTCGTCTTCTTTGGTCAGTAAGTCTTCTTGTCTTCTGGTAAGGGCGTCAGGTTGTCCTCCTTGCTTCCCAGGTCAGTACTCAATCTTGATGTGATATTGAGATAGGGTTTCGCTCCATCTTGTTTGTCGTTGATTGAGTTCTTTGGTGGTGGTAAAAGCGTGGAGATTCTTGTGGTCAGTTACCACCCTAATATCGTGTTCGTTTCCCAGTGCATATTTTTTCCATGCCTTAAGTGCCTGAACTATTGCCAACAGTTCTTTATCGTAGATGTCGTAGTTGCACTCGGCTTTGGTCATCGTCTTGGATCAGAATGCCACCGGGCGCCATAGTTTGTCGTCACCTAATTGTGATAAAATTCCCGAACAGACATAATTCGACATATCCGTTTCGATCATGATTGGCAATTTCGGATCGAAATGTCGCAGTATCGGTGCTATAGTTAGTTTGTTTCTTAATTCCTCAAATGCTATTTGCTGCCTGTTTGTCCAGTTCCATTTGGTATCCTTTTTCATTGTTTCATATAGTGGTTTTGCAACTCTGCTAAATTCTTCAATAAATCGGCGATAAAAGTTGCAAAAGCCTAAGAAGCTTTGTACTTCTTTTACGCTTTTCGGCGGTTTCCATTCGTCGATCGCTGTTGTCATGACTGTGAAGGTTCATATTCCATCAGGGTTGATGACCAACCCCCAGTATTCAGTCTTCTATTAATGGAACTGGCATTTCGTCGGTTTTAGTTTCATCTTTGCTTCCCTTAGCGCTTACATAATGTTTCGTATGTCCTTCCGGTGCTGTTCCATTGTCTTTGAATAGATGCGGATATCATCAAGGTAGACGATACAGCATATATCTAAGAACTTGCTGAGTTTGGTGTTGATCCATCTTTGGAACGTTGCCGGTGCATTGGACAGCCCGAATGGCATTACCAGGTATTCTTATAGCCCGTATTGCTTTCGAAATGCCATTTTCCATTCGTCTCCTTCAAATATTCTGATGTTGTGGTAGGCATCCTTGATGTCCAGTTTCGTGTAGTATTGGGCCTTTCCCAATCTATCTAATGCTTCGTCGATCAGCAGTAGTGGATATCGGTCTTCCTTGTTGACTGCGTTCAGTCCTCGAAAATTCACGTATAGTCTGAGCTTTCCGTCTTCCTTCTTGACAAATAATATTGGTGCTCCTGCTGCTGACGAGGATGGCCGTATCCATTTTCTCTCTAGATTCTGCTGGAGGTAATCTCGTAGAGCCTTCAACTCTTCTTTTCTCAAGGAGTAAAGTTTCATAAACAGTGCTCTACCCACTAGGTCGATTCTGTGGTCTTCCTCTCTGTGCTCCGGCAAGTCCGTCCTTTCTCCTTCTTCGAACATGTCTAAGAAGTCGTGGTATTCGGTTGGTACCAACTGTCTTAGAGTTGCTTTCTTCTTTGTTGCTTCCCGTGGTAACGCTAATTTGGTACTAATCATCGAGGTCTCAGCCATTGTCGCTTTTCTTTCTTCTTGGCCCCATTTGAAAACCCTGGTTTGTTCTCCTTTCCAATATAATTTTCTGAAGGTCTTGGCTGATATAAAGTTGATATCGATGCGTCGTTCCATAGGTCCTTCGAGTGTGTCTTTTCCCGTGCTTCCAAATCCTTGATCTTGTCTTTCTGTTTCGTCGAGGCCGTCCATCTCTTGTAGTCCTCTATTGTCCATTTTTTCGACAATAAATTGCGCGATCCGATCACCTTTCTTGACTTCGCAGTCTTCTTCTTTCAGGTGTATTAATAGAACCTTGATCTCTCCATGATAGTCTGCATCTATCACCCCCGCTCCTGTGGTTAGGCCATGCTTGGTTGCTAATCCACTTCGTAGGGCAATTCGTCAATAGGTACCATCCGGTAGTCCGATCGATAATCCTGTCTTTATCATCGCTTGCCCTTTGGCCAGGATGATTTCCTCTAGGATGCTGTACAGGTCATGTCCAGCCGCTCCCTTCGACCCTTTGGTGGGTATCTTTGCTTCGTAATCCAGTCGCTGAATCCGAATATCTTCTTCTTCACCTTTTGTCTCGGTGATTCGCCTGTACTTGTTTTCCCATCGCGCCAGTTTGGTAGGAACTGCCTTGATCCTTGGTGATTCGTTTAGGCATACCTGGGTACACCTCTCACTTCCGAATTCGATCTGTCTTCTTTCCCAATCGATGTTCGAGTTGTGTTTCCTTAGCTATGGTATTCCCAGAATAGCAGTATGTTTGACCATATTTGCTACCTGTAATACTATCGTTTCTTGATGAGATTCTGTTTCCGTGGCTACTTCGGCCATGGGGGTAATGGGGCCCGCCTTGCTTTTTTCCCCATTAACCACATAAATGTTTCTTGGTTTGTCAATTTTTGTGAGGGGTATCCGGTGGGTATTGCAGAATTCTCTGTCGATAAAGTCCTCCGTTGCTCCTGAATCGACCATTTTGTTGGTTTTGGTAATCCCGTTTTTTGTGAGTAGTTTGATTTTTATCATCAGTTGATCTGATTCGTTGTCGTTGTTACCCATTGTGTTGATTTGTGCCTTGTAGTCCATTGCCGTCGATATTTGTATAATTTCAGTGGGTTTTTCGTGTTGGTCATCCCTCAGACCACTCATTACTGGGGACTGCGGTCATTTAAAGCCTCTTCTCTCTCTTCCGAATCTTGGCTTCGTATCTCCCGAATCTTGGCATTCCTGTCTGGGCATTCGACTGCCCGATGCCTTGACTTTCCACAGCGAACGCATAAATTACTGTCCTTGCGTTTCTGAAGCTCCGCCAGTGTGATCCTGGGGAGGTTTGGCCGTATCGGTCTCCCGGTTTGTCTAAACCTCTGTCCCGGTCCCTGGAGTCGTTGGATTGATCCTCTTATTACATCAAGGTCCATTGCTTCTCCTCCTTGATTGGTCGTTAGGGTCTTCGGTGGTCCATTCTGCTGTTGGGTCGGTTTTTCTCGCTTGCTCCGTCCATGGTTTTTCCTATTCTCGAGCTCCGCGAACCACTGGGCTAGTTCTTCAGTCATGTTAAATACCCTATCGGAGTTGGTACATGCTTCGTATAGTTCTTTGTGGATCCCTCTCCACAGTTGTCACTGTAAGGTATGTGTATCGTATTCGGCACCTGGGGCTAACAGTTGTATGATGTGCCAGAACTCCATAACCATATTTTTGCCTTACACCATTTTCTCAATCTGGTTCGTTGCTCCCTGTCGTTTATCTTTATCCGCGAACTGAGCTCCGAGGTCTCTTTCGAACGCTTCCCATTCGTGCCATTCCTTAGGACTAGTCCCTTCCTGTTAGGCATATGGAAATCCAAGACATGTGCACAGACCCACGGTAGGGTAACTGCGCACAGACCCTCAATTTACCGGAGTGCCAACACCCCCCTCCGGCCCCCGTAGGGGGCCCGCACGTCATTGACAAGATTTCAAGAGTTGCGTCCCATAACTAAAATGTCACATCAATGAAGCCCACTTCACAACACCATATACGTCGCCAGCGTCCATCCGACCGCATGCTGTTCGCTGGATATATGAGAGGGGACCTTTGGCGACATCGGGGAAGTGGAACGGAGGAAATCCGTCGGAGGCACATTGCGATAGTAGGCTTCCAAGTTAGGTTTCCTAAACTATAGGCCGAAAGTGACGGGACGTTTTCGGAAGAAATACTCTCCGAGGATATCCCAGTAGTGAAAGCTATTAGGGGTATACCGAATCCACCCATACCCTTCTGAGATCAGCTGTAGGTTGGTTGGTCCTAGTAATAGGACCCCTCTACGGAGGCTGGCGGACCAAGGGNCATACCCTTCTGAGATCAGCTGTAGGTTGGTTGGTCCTAGTAATAGGACCCCTCTACGGAGGCTGGCGGACCAAGGGGAAGCACGCTCAGAAAGGATGACCTAGATAAGTCGGAGACCCTTAAGACGCTGACACGTCGGGCTCGGACTTGCGATTGGCTCTAGGCAGTCCGGCATGAACCTGATCACTTCATGACCGAAGAGATGACTGGAAGATAGTGAACAAGACTAAAGTCATATAAAGGTCTATGCGGACATCTAAGTTAGAGAGGGCTGTTTGGTATAACAAATAGCGCAGTCATCTCAGTGGAGGAATACTATTCTGAGTCAGCGAAAGGGTGTGATAAGTTTCAGGGTTAAACGGTGTTCGCACTTATAAGATTCTGGACGTTTGCGTATTAAAACCAGAGTGATACTTCGGAGGCATAGTAGTTAGAAGTAGTCCGCGAACACTCTGACATGGAATATAAATATCGAAGTGCCTCCCGAGCTTTACAGACATCATGAAGCAACGGAGAAGAGATCTTATCAATATAATATTGTTTACGCTTTAAAATCTTTACCTTGCCCTACTTTATCAAGACGAGCCTTCCGCGACAGATTCTCCGATTAAAGATTTCGGGCCTATGTCCTTCAGTTATATACTTGAGTTTGGCGTCCGCCTAACACTTCCACTATTGGAGTGATCCACTTGTCCGCTATTCCCCTGAGCAGGGTTTTTGCGAATGTGATTTTCTTGTCGTCCTGTTCGCTCGTCCATTCTTTGGATCCAAAGTACAGTTTAAGTTGTACCAGGAATCCTCTAAGCCTGGTTGGTTCTCCGTCGAAGGCGTCGGGGTTCCTTAACTTGAGTCCTTCCAATGTTCTCCCAGGTTTGAGTCCTGCTACCATGTATTCCAGTTGTTCTCCTGTCATGCTCAGCACGTTCAATGGTGCTGGTGGGGCCGGGGTTGTCTGCGTCCCTTCTCCTGCTCGTTCTGCTTCCATGTTGCCGTTGGGTATCGCTATTGAGATGCAACCAAATGTTAAGTATCCTACCTATTCTCCGATGTCAGTATGTATCCTGCGACAGGCAACAGCTCTCTATTAGTTTCCTTGTAATAGTGCGATACTTCTCTTCCTTAACGTGTCGTTGCTTCGTTCTCTTTTCTGACCATGACTTTGATTATTATTCTTAGACCATTATCTATGTTCCCCTTTGAACGCTAATAATCAAATCGTATCATGGTAGAACTTCTCGAAGTGATAGAATAGAATCTATTCTTTGATAGTATAGGTAAGATAGTATAATAGGTAGTTGCGTGAAGAACTAACTACCAGGCTCTACCGGCCTCCTTTGATAGTCCTTCACTCAACCCGCTTATAAATACCAACAACTATGAGTCATAACCATGACTCATGAAAAACATCATATGATCTTATCATTGGTCATGTGCATGAAAGTAAATCAAACTGCGCAGCCCCCTTGGCCTCGTGCGCTGTCCCCATGACCTCTTAATAGGTCATGTGCGTGAATCAACATATAATCCATAAAACCTCATGATGAATATCCTCATCATGGTGAAACATCTCCTTCCACTACCTGCCACAAACATCTCCTTCCACTATCTGCCACGCAACAGTAACAGGTGGACTCCTATGCCGCATCCAGAATTTCTTCCTCCAGCTACTCATATCTGGCATAATCTCTAGCTCGATACCTCTCTTACATGTTGGATCCTAATATATCCATAAGTATCTCACATTTAGGATACGCGTTAGATTTTACGCGATATAGCATAATGTTTTCCATATAGTCAGCAATCCATGATGCTAATATGGGGAAGCATCTCCCAATTTTCCCATCAGCACAGTCAATTGAGACACCATTACGCCCAGCCTCTTGTAAGGGCTCGAGTAGGAGCTCGAATATGCCTTGTAGTATGTCGGTGTTGATTTGCCTCTGGTCCCTGTCTGCAGAAGAGGACTGCTAGAACTTAAGTGGGATGGGCAATAACACAAGAAGGAGAACTGCCATCATTCCACATCTGTTACGCTTGGTTGACAGAAGATTTCCAATTGTAATATACACAGGCCATGCCTTCTTGTCATGGGAGAAGTTGCTGAGGTGTGTCTGATCTGACATCCCATTAATTGGAACCACTGTTATGTTAGATGGAAGTGTTTCTTGTCATCAGTTAGTTTGCGTATTTAGTATAAGGGGAGCATACTTTATTGGCAGGCTACTTGAATGTCCCACCCGCAGTCCACCGTATGCATTTCTGAATATACTCATTGTCCATTGAAATCGCATTCACATTGTGGAGTATAAACAGAATCCTCTTTGTCTGCCATCTATTGAAGAAGGTATCGGATCCAGTCTAGAACATTATGGTAGAAGAAAGGCAAAGCCCTCATAACATCCACAACTTGATCTTCGAACCATTGTAAGTATAGACTATACAGATCCAATAGTTGGAGGTGGTTCGCGAGTGTATGCATCGAGCTACAGCCGACATTGACTGAATTGCCAAGACCATTTGAAAAATATTCGTTAATGTGTGACTTAGATACCTTGCTTTCTATAAACCAGGACTGAAGTTTGAAAGCGTGCACAATAGCAAATGCTACCCATGTGTCCCCATACAGATTTCGGCATTCTTCTGCAAATCCCTCCACGTTTCTAATAGATTCCCAAGTATTAGGATAATACTAGTGTTGTAACCGCCTCTCGGGAGATGCGGTAAACGTAGGGTTATCGGGTTTTGTTTATTACTGAAAGTGGTAACTAGCGAAGCAAAGTCCAGAGGCTTTAGCCAATGTTGTTGAATAGACTTCTTTCTGTATCACAACTACTGAAGTCTACGAGATGTTTGGTAGGTCTCAAACTAAAGATTCTTGAAGCGAACCGAAGAGAGTAACTGTTCAACCAAGTATATTGAAAACTCTGTCTGCCGAAGTCTGCTCCTTCTGACGAGAAGAACAGCAGTTCTTACATACACTTCATAGGCTACCGGGAGCCTGATTCCCATAACATATAAGACTCCAAAATGGTAGCCTTGAAACCAAACATAAAACATATAGAGTTTCAAACTGATACTCGAAACCAAACATAAAATATATAGAGTATCAAACTGATACTTGAAACCTAACATAAAACATATAGAGTATCAAACCAATACTGAAAACCAAACATAAAACATATAGAGTATCAAACCCTATACTATCAGGCTAGAGGCACACCTCGTTTTCTGAAACAAATTCCAAACTCAAACAGTATCAACTGATACATAAAAATCACTAACCAGTAACCAGTACCGGTTACACCCCGAAAACAAAATAAAACACTTATTTCAAAACATAATAAGAAAATTCCTAATCCTCGCTATCATAACCAGAATTCAAGTAAGGATCCCAAAAACCTCTATCAACCGGGGGTACATTTTGATAGCTCTCAAAGCCATCCTTAGTAGGAGAATAACACATAGGAATAAACCCAGAAAATACCGTAGGAAACTCATCTCCTGGCATGTTATCTATCCACCATGCCTGAACCAATTCCATCGCATGTTCTAATCCTTCCACCGGTTCCCAACTATTCGCGCTTGCTGGGTATCCTTTCCAGCTAACCAAGAACTGTCCCTTTCCATATCGTTCCATGTAATTGATAACTGATTGAACTTCCCATTCCTGTTCTTCGTCGATGAGAATAGGTGCCGGCTTTGCAAATACTCGTCCTGGAAATCGGAAATCGTCATTAGGATGGTAAGGTTTGACTACCGAACAGTGGAATACTCCTTTCTTTCTCCGGTACATTCTTGCATCCATACTAACCGTATAGTTCTGGGTTTGTTCATTGAATTCAAGTACTGTAAAAGGGCCTCGCCATCATGGCTGCAATTTCCGGAATCTGCCAGATTCCGTCGCAAACTGGTACCCAAAGATCATAATCCTTTCCCCAATCTCGACA
The DNA here is from genome assembly GCA_014065205.1 of Tuber brumale. NCBI lineage: Eukaryota > Fungi > Ascomycota > Pezizomycetes > Pezizales > Tuberaceae > Tuber > Tuber brumale. The sequence goes on along the minus strand of JACCEG010000405.1, from coordinate 114,155 downwards.
GGTTTGTGTGAGTTTTTCCTCTTAATTTCCACTCTGTTAGACCTTGCTCTAGCCATTCGTAACGCTTGTTATGCCGCATTTCTGATTTCCTGATATCGATTGTAGTAATCATCGGATGCGAGTACTGTTGTAGCATTGACTTTATAGGTATCGAGTAGTTGGTATTCTCGTCCATACACAGCCTTGTATGAAGACATTCCAATAGTCTAGGAGTGACTAGCATTGGAGTAAGCTGTCACGTCAGGGAGGGAGATAAGCCAGTTGGTCTGCCGAGCGTTAACAACATTCCTTAATGCTGTTTTCAGTTCTCGAATGTTCCTTTCTGCTTGTCCATTGGTCTGGTGGTGGCCAGGCGTAGCCATAATGTGTTTGACTCCTATAGTCTTCAATGTTTGTTTCCAAAACCAGGAGGTGAACCGCGGAGCAGCATCACTAACAATCGACATAGGTATTCCATAAGGGGTGAAAATATAGTGACGGAGTAATTCCATAGTCGAAATCGCAGTAGCGTTTACTGATGTTGATATCAGCCCGCTGAACCCGACCTCTCTATCTACCACCACCATTCCTGAATTATATCCTTTCAGGTTAGTAAAGGGACCCATGAAGTCGATAGCATAGCTTGAAAATATCTTGGAGGGAAAAGGAAGGGAGAGGGTGTTGCCGGTAGGTAATGTAGTCCTTTCCCGATTTACCTGACATATGTCACATTGCTGGACATACTCTTTGAAGTCCTTCCTTATCTCCAGCCAGCAGATGTATTCTGTTGCGTAGCGGAGGTTTCAATCAGTGCTATGGTGTCCTTTATTATGTATCTCCCCTATCATTAGTTCTCTTAGTGTTTCTCCATTCACTCCATGACCCTTGGAATGTAAAGGCAATCTTCTCCTCCTCTTCTAGTAGCGTAGAGTAGACCGTTGCGTATTCGGTAATGTTGTATCATTCTGTTTCGTGGAGCAAGATTGGAATCCTTTGCTAACTAATAGATAGGGTCGTTACTATATCCTTTAACCATCTGTTCTCTCCAAATATTCTTCATATCATCCACTCCTTGGATGATATCCCTTTCGTCCACCACTCTTTCTAATACCATTACCTCCTCCTCCTCTCCAGGTGTTTCGTAAACTTTGTAGAGCTCACGTTTCTTGTGAGGTAGGGAGGGTGGTTCCACTACCGGAACTTCATTCAGGTATACGAAGGGTCCTCCATAGAGGGTTTCATTATGGTGGTGTTCAGGGTACTCGGAGTTATGATGTTCAGTAGGAGGTGTGCCACAGCCTAAGGCTTACTTGACACGCTCTTTGATGGCTCGGATATCGAGGCAGGGCCGTGGTGAATGGGTATCTCTATCATTGTGATAATCATTGGTGTTAGGTTGAGTTTCGATAACTGGTGGGCTGCTGCATGGGGAGCCGACATAGGTCTTAGTCTTAGGTTTCAATTCCTCGTGGTCAGGGCAGAAGGGTATGTTGCAGAATGCCCAATGCATTGATGCATGTTCAAGTTCCTCCTCACTCCTACCACTGGTATAGCTTTGATGGTCTCCCCAATCGCTTAGGGGTTCCCTATTGCTGTAATCATTTGCGCCTAGCTGTGCTTGCTCCAGGCTGCAATTGCTTCCACATTCTGAATGGGCACCGATGTGCTCACCTGTGAGCACTTCAAATCGAGATATTTCGTGTTCAATAGTAGATTCTTCGCAAGATAGAAATGATGAAATAGGAGAGGATTTAGGTGAATCGTCTTCTGATGTGGGATCGTTTGCAGTATGTGGGTAATCATCATTCTCATCATAAAGGCAGGATAAAGCATCTGCTAAATAGTTCCATTTTCCTAGTCTGTATACTATTTCAGTATCGTACTTCCCAATAAACCCTTGCCATCATAGCTGTTTTTTGGTAGATGTCCTGCTTGACTTGAGGTATGACACAGGTAAGTGATCTGTGATGATAGTAAACTTGCTTCCTGCAAGTATATGATGAAATGCTGTCAGTGCATCGACTATCACTAGAGCTTCCTTGTCGGTTGTGCCATAATTCATTTGGGCATTAGAGAATTTCCTGCTATGAAGCGAAGCAGGTCTGGCGTTTTCTGGTGTTTCTCCTTGTCCTACCCAGGCTCCCACGCCTTTGTTGAATGCATCGGTTATCAACTATATTGGAAGTGATGAATCATATTGTAGTGGTTTCATAACTTCGTAATTTAAAACAACTCGCTTAACATTATCCATGGCTTGGTCTTTGGTGGCGGTCCACACAAATTCTGCAACTCCAGTGAGTTCTGTTAGAGGTGATATAATGGTTGCAATGTGTGGCAAAAACTGGCTGATGTAGTTGACCATTCCTAGAAATTCCTTTAACTGTTTCTTAGTCTGTGGAGTAGTCCATTCTTCGATCTTTACTATCTTTTCCGATGCTGGCGAGAGTCCTTCATCATTGATAACATGGCCTAACACTTCTATGCTGGTGGCGAAGAATTCTGATTTCTTCCTGCTTACATAGAATCGAGCCTCCTTGAGCTGCTCATAAATTAGGGATATATGTTTCAAATACTCAGACTCTGTATCGCAAAATATGAGTATATCATCAATATATACCCACATGAACCGTCCCAGGTAGTCGGTGAATAAATCAGACATTATATGCATGAAAGTTCCTGGAGCATTCATATCTCCTTGCAGCATAACCTTGCTGACAAAGCATCCAAATGGTGTCTTGCAGGCGTTTTTGCTCACATCCTCTGGTTCCACTCTCGTTTGGAAGTAGGCATCACTAAGATCGATTTTGCTTCGTTATCTCGCTCCTCCCTGACCATTCAGGATCATTGTTTAGTTTGTAATGGTCTCAACATCTTTGATTGTGATCTCATATCTCGCTGTAAGGTCCACTAATGGCCTCATTCATTTCTTGTCCTTTTTCGCTTGCGCAAACATGGGTGCTGCCGATGAAACTGCTTGTCATTTGATGATTCCTGCTTTCTCTTTTTCTCTTAGTCATATACTCATGTCTGTTGCCCATCGTTCCGGTATTGAGTAGGTGGGTAAGGAGCGCTGCTCCTTTCCTGGCTGGAGGTCGATCTCGTGTTTTATCTTCCTTAGAGACGGCAGGTTTTCTGGTATTTCCTCGGGAAACACTTCTGGGTGTTGGTCCATAACATCTTCAGTGCTAAGTACTACTGCTCAGATCATGCCACTAGTAGGTGTGCAAATAATTCGAACATTCTGCTTGGGAAACGTGATAGCCAATTTGCCACATTCGATTTCAGCTTGGTGTTGTTCTAGGAAAGGCATTCCTATTAGTGCATCGTATTTTGCTAGGTTACCAACCAACATCCTAGTTCCTGGTGCACTCAACTTTCCTGCTGATATATTGACTGAATATTCTTCATGACCTTCGGATCGTGATCCTTTCATAGCTCGGTGTATTCTGATCAGAGTCTTCAATTCCTGACAAGGAATTCCGCGTGTGGTCACAAAGGTAGCGCTAATTAGGTTTGCTCCTATTGATCCAGTATCAAACCGGACTCTGGCTTCTTTGCCATTGATATGCATTGTTCCTTCACAAGCGTCATGGGGTTTGACGTTTGTTGGTCTAGCAGCCATTTTTATAATGTCTTCCTCTTCTTCCTCTATTTCCATACCGTTGATAAACACCTCTTCCGCTGGTTGTTCTTGTTCCATTCTGTTAGAAGTGACTTCTTTCTTTACCTGAGCCTTGCCCTTGCCTTTGCCCTTGTCATCTTTGCTAGGACAGTCTCTTGCTAGGTGTCCTTTACCTCCACAGGTATAGCAAAGACCTTTTTCTTTTCGTTCCTTAGGTTTGGAGTGGGGCTTGTTTCTAGTTTTCCGATTGGCCTTCCATCCTTCTTGTTTGGAAATGAATTCCTTTGCTGATTTTTCGAACCTTTCCTTCCCACAAGCACCAGTGCTTTTTCGGGTAGCATCTACACTTTCCGCATTTTGTATAGCTTCCATAACAGTGTCAGTTTCATCATGCTGTGATTCCGCTTCTTGCCGTAGTCTAGGGTGCATGCTCTTGAAGAACTGTTGAATGAAGGCATAGTCGCTTATGGTATTTGCAGGCAGGCATGGTCGAAACATTAGCATATCGCTTGCTATAGTTGATATTCTCTGTATCTTGCCATTATACACTTGCATGATTTCATGGAACTTGCGATAGGTATCATCTTTCTGTTTCAAAGACTGGAATCTTTCTCGTAGGAATCCAATAAGCTCTTCTCTGGTCATTTCTTCACCGTAATACTCTCCTGCTTGGAAAGCTGCTTCTTGAGCTCATCATTCAGTATAGAGGATCCAATAGTTTCCTCCTCCGACCTCACTAGTCCGTAGTCCATTAATCCGTAGATATAACTGTACTGAATTATACCATCTATCGAATGCTTCTGGTTTGAGGTCATATCCTTCACCAGTAAACTTACTGGGCGAAGCTACTTTGATGCTGAGTTTAGCTGTAACAGCTGGGTTAGGCCTAGGTGTCGGTGGTCTTGGGACCTCTGGTGCCAGTGCTCCGGACCCTGAGGGTCCTGCTTCTGAAGCCATGTCGTCTGATCTTTTGTCACTATCAGAGCTATCCGGATCGTTCCTTGGTGGTGCTAGAGGTACTTGTGTACCTGTAGGTTTTATTGGGGATTCTGGGTACCTTCCAGGGGTAGTGGTTGGTGGTTCCAGTGATTGTTGTAATGATTCTCCTATTGATTGTTCAGCAGCGCCTCTAGCTAACTACCTAGTAGCTGCTTCGCTTGCTGCCCTCTCCAAAGCTGGAGTCTTTGTAAACCGTCCTTTGGAATCCCTAGTGTGCAGTTGAGAATCTTTCTCAGCAGCCTTGCCCTTACTTGGTCCTAAAACGGCTTCTATCTTCATAACTTGCTGAAGTTAAAAAAATGTAACCGCCTCTCAGGAGATGGGGTAAACGTAGGGTTATTGGGCTTTGTTCTTTACCAAAAGTGGTAACTAGCGAAGCAAAGTCTGGAGGCTTTAGCCAAGGTTGTTGAATAGACTTCTTACTGTATCGCAACTACTGAAGTCCCCGAGATGTTTGGTAGGTCTCAAACTAAAGATTCTTGAAGCGAACTGAAGAAAGTAACTGTTCAACCAAGTTTATTGAAAACTGTGTCTGCCGAAGTCTGCTCCTTCTAACGAGAAGAATAGCAGTTCTTAAATACACTTCATAGTCTACTGGGAGCCTTGTTCCTATAACATATAAGACTCCAAAACGGTAGCCTTGAAACCAAACATAAAACATATAGAGTATCAAACCGATACTCGAAACCAAACATAAAACATATAGAGTATCAAACCGATACTCGAAACCAAACATAAAACATATAGAGTATCAAACCGATACTCGAAACCAAACATAAAACATATAGAGTATCAAACCGATACTCGAAACCAAACATAAAACAAATAGAGTATCAAATCCTATACTATCAGGCTAGAGGCACACCTCGTTTCCTGAAACAAATTCAAAACTCAAACAGTATCAACTGATACATAAAAATCTTAAACCAGTAACCAGTACCAGTTACAGCTGTGCACAGGGAGCAGACGACATGTTGACCATATGGAGTTATTCCCAGTCAGATTCATTGACAACCCCTTCTATATTGGGATCTTGCTACCAGCTAGACATACCGGCACCTGATTCATCATCGGAATCCGGCCACTTGTTCTCGTGAGCCGGAACATCGTGGGGCAATTGGGAGAATTCCGCATGATGAATACTCTTTCCTGAGGTAGTACTCTGTATTTGTGCCGCAAGAAGATCGGCGACATCTGCATGTACTCTTCGCAGGTGTTTCTTGTAGGCACCAGTATGTGTGTATTTGCGGTGGCAAAATGAACATTTCATAGGCATTATGGAACTCAGCTCAGTAGATCGTTAGAAGCTTGTGTGTATTATGAGGTAAAGGCAGAATTCTCTCTTTCACATGTCTGGATCAAGATGGCAAATGGAGTCAAGAAGTTCAAACAATCTGAGACCCAGCTAATGGTTAATTTGGTTTAGCCTATAGATGCCAATGTCATCAGCCTCAAACTATGTTTTGTTTCCCAGAAACGCTTTCATTTATACTTGAATAGAGGAGATCGAGCTTGCGAGTTCAAGTGTGTATAATGTCCAGATTTCAAGTTGCGGAGAAGAGAACCAGTATCGCGGGTATCTGATGATTGAATTCGTAATAACCCGAGAACAGTTTTAAGATGCCGTGAGTGTCAGGGACTGATATTTAAACTCAATGGATCACGACCCAAGGAAGGTCAAACCAAGAAAAGTATCAACAACTTACCCATATTCAGCAAATACACAAAGCTCACAATATCAACACACAGAACTAAACAGACAACATGGCTCACAATAATAATATACAGCACATCCATATACCAAATGTTCAAAAGGGACATATAGCTCCACCAGAGCACATGTACATGCTCTCAACTGTGGCACTTGCTGGGGCGATTCTCTCAGTGAGGGCCAGAAACAGCAAAATCAGCCAGTATAAGACCAGGCTTAACTTCACCCCAGATGATCCTAGCAGACAGCTCTATGTGGCATGGAGAAAAATGGTTAAAGATCAGATGTCAGCACAGAATTATACCAATATCAATAGTTTCCCAAATGATGACTTTAGAGAGATTTTCTATGGCATGTGGAGATTGTGCCCAGTTTGCTACACTCTTGTGACAGCAGGTGCCAATGATATTCACTGGAGGCAGCAGATCGAAGATGATATTATTACACTTGTTAAGAACTGTGGCAAGAGGTTAATAAACAGTCATCTCATAAAAGGTGGACCTCAACCTGCGCTGGGCGCACCTGCAATCATCCCTGCACACGTCCTTGTTGAAGCAATCTTGCTGCTACCGCGAGCCCTGGGTCAATGGGGAGTAAATACTCCTGAACAGCCTCTGCCCAGGAATGCCAAAGATCTTCAAGCTAGCCAGAACGTACATCAACAGCCGGCGCCTGCGAGTGCCCACGTTCCTCAAGCTTGTCAGAATGTTCCACAACCACTAGCACTTGGGATTGCTGAAGTTCCCCAAGGTACCCAGAACATGCCTGAACAGCCGGCACCCGGGAATGCCGAAGTGCTGCGAGCTAGTCAGAATGTTCCGCGATATCTGGCACCCGGGAATGCTGAAGTTCCCCAAGCTGACCAGAACATGCCCCAACAGCCGGCTCTCGGGAATACCAAAGTTTCCCAAGCTGGTCAGAAATGTCTACAACCACTGGCACTCAGGAATCCCGAAGTTCTGCAGGCTGGTCAGAATGTTCTGCAACAGCTGGTGCCCCAGAATGCAAAAGTTCCTCAAGGGGACCAGAATGTGCCTCAACAGCTCGCGCCGTAAGGTGTTACAGCTATCAGAACGAGTTGCTCCACCACCCTGGGAGATTTGAGTTTCCACTCACTGACCAGGAAAATATAGATTAGAACACATTACTAGGGCATCCACATACCGTAAGTATTGTTTGAGTACAGCTTTCAATATATAGTGCAGGTTTGCCAGTCTCCGAGAGGATGTTGGTGGAAGCTCAACCTGACTATCAATCAGTCTATTAGCAAGGCAATCATATATCAAGAGTATAATTTGGTGAGTTAGATTCCAGGGATCTTTCCAGATTGTGTGCCATGATTTTGAGGTAGGTGCCTATCCAACAGATTCGCTATATCCAAGGTGCGACTAGTGAAGAAAGCAGGATGCTCCAAAGGTACCCAGCGTAACTTCTACCCCAGATGAACTACATTTCATCGAAAATAATGACACGATGTACGTTTGGTTACTCTCAAATCACGTGCTACAGGACCCACTCAATATTTTGGTCTCTTGTTACAACGATGAAAGAGACCCGAGACCAGAAACCCCAGCAGTCAGGGACCATCCCTATGCTGAAAAGGATGCAGTGTGAAATATTGGCCATGAACGAGATCTAAGTGCACATCAAATGCATACCAGGGCTCCCATACCGGATGCCCTGGCTACTGCTGGTTATGGCAGTGGCTCCCTGGTAGGATGTTTGCAGGTCGGAGACATGACAGTCATGGTATCCTTGCCCGGTATGGGCGGGCAAAATGATGGAGGTGAGTATGAGATAGTACTCAGATATCTGTCATTCCCAGCATGTGCATCTGGTGTGGATGCGAACAATCAGGGAGGGGATGAGGTGATAGAAGGATCGCTCTCTCATGACGCAGCTGCCAACTTATGCAGGGTAGAAGTCAACCAGTCTACTCCATATCATATCCGATTGGAACTGACAAACTGGAGTCTCCTGAATCGACAAGCCCTGGTCGAGGAATCAACGACTCCAGGGGCACACAAGAATGTACTGAAGCGTGCACAAGTAATACTAGAAAACATTCCGGCAGCGAAGCCGAAGAGGTGATGCCAAGGCTCGGCATCACCCAGTAACATGATAGATTAGACAGTGTGGGAATTGAACATAGTGTTAGCCTAGATTGAGAGTGTTGGCAGTTCGCCCTTTTTTATTTATATTAGGGGAATCATGTACAATCTCTACTTCCTTCTGTTTTTCATATGTATCATAAATCCTCTCTGTTCTCTCATAATATCCTCCGTTTCCTGATCTTTCATGTCATATGGCATGGACGCCCACATCACATGTCGAGATGTCAGAGCACCTTGCCAATAACAATATCCCTGCTATGTGTGGTTGTGGGTTAGGGTTTCCCTTTCAGTCAAGTGAGGTTCCAACTGGCCAGATAGTGGATGTCTCTTGGCGTCACCCCTTTGTGCAGCTTAAAAGTTTATTTTATAAATAAAAAATAAACACTTCCCAATACTACATGCATATCACGATATGTTAAGAATCATACTACATAGATGCTGTACCATTTTTTGACACTCGTAGGACATTTCTCTTGCAACAGGTTGATTGAGGCAATACAATTTGTCTTTGACGTCTGTCGACATCAAGGTCAATATGGTGTTTGCTTACAAGCCTAATTTCGGGTTTCCTTACTTTGTATCAGATATCTCTCCCCTTGCTGTACCAGTTCCCTCTCTCCTTGCCCTACCAGTTCCCTCTCCTCTTGTCCAACTTATTCTCTCTCTCCCATGACCCTCCCTTTTCTTCCTCGCGTGGAAGTCCACCTCACACTCCTCAACCCTCATGCCAACATCCCACACCCCTTAATCCTCACACCAACACCCCACATACCAGTTCCCTCTCCTCTTACCCTACCAGTTCTCTCTCCCCTTGGCCTACTTTTTCTCTCTCTCCCGTGACCCTCCCTTTTCTTCTTCGCTTGGATGTCCACCTCATACCCCTCCACCCTCATACCAACGCCCTACCCCACATCCCTTCGTATATCAGTCAACGTCCTTGCCCCCCCCCCATATACAGATTTTCATTGATTTCTTTTCTGACTTTCCCCCACCTCTCCCTCAAAAAAAAAGAAAACAGATAATACCATGTGAGCAATTAAAACAGCCAATACGAAAGTATATTCTACCCAATAATTGGCTCCTATGCCTTACTAACACCTTGTTCTTTTTTGATAGACGCCGCACCCCCAAATGTTACGAAAGTATGGTGAGGAGAGGCAAACGTTAGGCAATGCCTTGGAGCACAGCATCCAGAGTAGCCGATAGCGTATAAGCAATCAACCTCAATTATGGTTCTTCATTTTTTCTTTTTCTTTCTTCCATGTCAGCAGACATGATCTAACCTTTAATGAAAGTAGTAGTCGGAGGACGACTGAAGTTTCGGTGGGGAACCCACATTTTGAGCCGGCGGTCAAGGACTCCTTGCTAGTGAAAACCTTAACTTATACGCATTGCTCAAATTCTGTTAAACTAACTCTTGTATTTCAATTAGAGTGTGCTATGGTGAAATAGAAAACACCAAAAGCTGATGTGGGTTCCGGAATCCTGATGCCAGCTCTGGTCCGTACAGAGCCTGGCACGAGCAAATCATAGCCCACATGATAGCGCACTCCCTAGACCTCCACTATTTGACCGGCTCCAATTTGGAGTCAGTCCTTGTATGGGCCTGCTCCCTTTCCCTGTCGTGGCACAGATTGAGCTTGTTAAGAATGAGCCCCAGGTTGAGGACATCAGGGAAGTCAAATTTCAGCTAAAAATCTGGGTCCGGGACATGGGCGAGAAACTTCTGACCATGAACGAGATGGCTTATGGTGGAGCAGGCCATGGTGGCAGAGCTCAAGGGACCTCTCAGTAAGTATTTTTCTCCTTCTACGGTTTGCTACCCTTGTGCTAACATCTATTGTCAGTAGTTACACCTGATTGGACCACCCTGTACTGCCCATGAATCCACATCCTTTACCAGATGGGGGTCCCTAGGAAGGGCCATCTGTTCCTTGGCTGCCCCTGGTGTTCTGTTGACTCTGACCGCAGAATCGCCTGCAGGGTCATGGAATCACCCAGTATACAAAGTATGCTCAGGGTAGTCAAAGGGGAACATTCGGAGCAGGCAATCAGGTGCCTCGGTTATCTTATCAGGGTGATTTGTGAGGATGCGCGCTCACTCTGGCGGGCACCCTCTGAGTCTCTCCCGGTTCATTACCTCATCTTTTCATATATAGATGATGACATCTGGGGGTGGGTCCTTGCCAACGATGGGAAAGATCCCCTGGATCTTGTAGTCCTGGAGCTGTATCTGGGTCAGGGAGAGGACTCAGAGCAGACCCCCACGCCTCCTCTCGGCCGATACCCGTTTTTTGCCTATATGGTCTGGGATCGCATTGGGCAAGCTGGAGGTATCAGAGAGGCAAGGCACGAGGAGGATAATGACAAGGACAAAGATGAGTGGCTCCTGGATGAGGACACTGAGCTGAGCGTAGACAAGTCCAAGTTGGAATCTTTGGTGCCAGGCCGCGAGGTGGCAATTCTCATTGATAATGTAAGTTCCCTCAACGTTTCTTCCTTCTGTTAACAAAATCTGTAACTAATCACTTATATAGGACGATAAATCCGAAAACCCCCCTTCCTCTCACACATGACCCTAGCGCACCACCTGTGCTACTGCCCATTCTGACAATATAAGTTCTCTGAAAATTCCTTTGTTCTGTTAACAAAATCTGTACCTAATCGCATACTTAAGATGATGACCCGTTTACCTCCAGCCCTTCAAGACCGACTACGAACGCCCACCCAGCCCGCCATACTGATGCCATATGTTCCTAACCCCCGCATGCTTTCAGCAAACATCACGGGTCAAACACCATAGCTAATCACATATATAAGAGGATATGATCACCCCAGGTACTGGGAGACCGCATCCGCCAACCCATCCCAACTCTGGGGATCCACAGCTGTCTGAACAGGAAAGGCTGAGATCCCTTGTGGAGCTTCTCCATGAGAACTCCTGGATGGTAGAGTACCTCCAAATTCCAGGAGCTGCAGCTATCTTGGGAACCTCCAGACAGCAGACTGGGTACTGTTGGAGGCCAGACAGCGCAGAAGATACCTCTCCTACCTTTTTGTCTGAGGGTAGTACTGAAGGGGCAACTACCACCCCTACAGCAACTCCAACTCTCCTCGAGGTACAGGGAACTATGCCTACTGCTTCTGTCCCGCCATCTCCCTTGACTCGCGATGGTGCCCTCCCCAATACTGTGACAATTCTGTCTGCTGTGACTCCAACTGCTGGGGTTCTTTGGTCTCCCACTGTTAGGCAGACGCTAATCTCTAGTATAACTGAGAGACATAGGCCAAAATCTTCGTTCAGAGAATCTGTCAAGGAAGGCTTATCTCTATAAAATAAGTAAGATAAAGATTTATGAGGTAAACAATTTAATATTGATAAGATCTCTTCTCTGTTGCCTGACAATATCTGTAAAGCTCAGGAGGTACTTGGATATTTATATCCCACATCTGAGTGTTCGTGGACTACTTCTAACTACTATGCCCTCAAAGTACCATCCTGGTTTTAGTACGCAAACGTCATGGATCTTATAAGTGTGAACACCGTTTGACCCTGAAACTTATCACTCCCTTTTCCGGTTTAGGAATAATATTTCTCCATTCAGGTGACTACACTATTTGTTATCCCAAACAGCGGCCTACAACTTAGTTTTCCGCATAGACTATTATATTACTCTAGTCTAGTTGACTATCATTCTAGTAGCCTCTACGGTCATGAAGTGACCAAGTTCATGCCAGGCTACCTAGTGCCAATCGCAAGTACGAGCCCAACATGTCAATATCTTAAGTGGCTCCAACTTATCTAGGTCTTCTATTCTGAGTGTACTTCCCCTTAGTCAACCGGCCTCTGTAGAGGGGTCCTATTACTAGGACCAACCAACCTACTGCTGATCTCGGAAGGGTATGAGTAGATTTGGTATACTCCTAATAGCCTCTGCTACATGGACATCCTCTTGGAGTATTTCGCCGAAAACATCATGTTACTTTCGGCCCATAGTTTTAGGAAGCCTAACTTTGAAGCCTACCATTCCAATACGCCTCCCACCAATTTCTTCCATTCCATTTCCCCGATGTCACCAAAGGTCTCCGCTCATATATCCTGCGAACAGTATGCAGTTGGACAGCCGGCAGCGACGTATATAGTGTTGTGAAGTGGGCTTCCTTGATGTGACCTTTTAGTTATAGGACGCGACTCTCGAAATCTCGCTAATGACATGCGGGCCCCATAAGGGAGCCGGAGGGGAGTGTTGGCACTTCGGAAAATCGAGGGTCATTGCACAGTTACCCTACTGTGGGTCTGTGCATATGTCTCAGATTTCCATATACCTAACCCCCACAAATACCAGCACTGCAACCCCCCTGCAACCCCTCCAGACCTTGGGTACCATTATTGCTCCCACATCTTCCACGAACATCAGCACTGCAATTGTCCCGCGATCTCCTCAGACCCCAGCTGCCGCTATTGTTCCTCCGTCTTCCCCGAATGCAACTGTCCCACCACCCCCCACAACCTAACCAGGTCTCCATCACAGCAATTGATGTCGGAATCCCAAAAAACAATTTTAGCTGTGCTGGTTTTTTTGTTTTTTACTTTTGTTTTATTTTCTTTGTCTTTTGTTTTTGGGTGCACAGTATTTCGGGGAACAATTGGGCGGAATCTCTATACGTAATGGCTTAGCTAGCATTTGATAGTAATAATACCATTGGACACCCTCACATTGGCTTTCCATATTCCTACTCGTAGCTAGTTTTACACCTCATACCCAGTACTGTACTCACGTGTCTTTGCCAAGAATACCTCTACCATCTAATCTTTTACTTCAGTCCTCACCAAATACCCATCTTATAGAGGTATTCTTGGCAAAGATGCGTGAGTACACAAGTACTGACATATATGATAACTGTAGGCCCCCTTACATTGGCGTCTTCAATCTTATGCACCTAGTGTATCTTACATTCTTGGTCTTTAACTTGGCTAGTGGTGGGCGCCTGTCTGCGTCGATTCGCTAGATGCCATTACTTGAACATAGCTTTTATACATTTATGAGTACTAATTCAGCATCCAGAGATGAGCCTTGTGGCTCCTATTCCTTTTTTGGCGTGGGGTGTATCTCAAGAGAAATAGTGTTGCTAACAGACTCCGATTGTAGCTAGGATTTACTCTGCTATCTCATTTGGCGAAACCTTCATCTCCCCTAACCCATAGATGGTCAGTTCAGAGAATCTTGAGCTCCAAATACTTGAACATGTATACCAGTGCCCATAGATCACGGACATAATCATGTTGAATTTTTTGAAAGAGACGATGCCAATTAAACAATTAGCTTAGCCTTTCACTGTAGTAACACCTTCATTATGTCTAATTCTGACAAGCTGGAGTCTCAGGTCCTGAGATAATCGAGAATGTCTAGATCACCACGTTGTTGAATGCACATAATGAGGTAATCTTTGAACTTAATAGTGAGTGATAGTATGTGATTCTGACAACCCTAACCCCACATATATGTCCTAGTATATAAGACTTGATGCGTCCCTTTAAATACCAAAGAACTAGAGAAACTCCTCATCTACAGCCGACTTGAGATTCATACAATTACTAGTAGCCTACATCCTGAAGCCTATCCTGATTGATATTCACTAATCAGTTGCAGGATGTATAATCAACATTACCCCAATACACGAAGTCAGCCAACTCCCAGAGTAGGCAACCCAAACGGGCGTAGATGCATCACTGGACAGGGCACTGCAGAATCAGGAGAACATATATCCGCAACTCAACAACTTGAATACAGCCCCTCTCTGAGCACACTATCGAACTACCAGTCTTTATATCGAAACCCGTCTCTACTATCAATTGCAAGGACGCTATTAGGAAGACCCCAGAAGCATTCCTGGAAGAGCATAATAGACATCAGGGCATATGCCAAACCAGCAACTGAACTGGCCAGACAAAGCTAATTGTAAACGGTTCATCTTAGCGATGGTAGTACCAATGAGTACCAAAACTCACTAGGATCAGATGCTACTGAATCAGATACCGAACCTGATCCGGAAAACCTTGATATAGCCGTTATCAATATATCAGGATGCACAGAGGAGTCTCAAGAAGCTAAGCGATGGCCAAACTGTCGCACAACTGCTGTGCGGATTTCAATGAGTACTGGATCACAAGCAGCTAATGCGGCATCATGGAAACCAGCGGCTCATGGGCAAGTTCACTGTGGTAGCACCTGTAGTCCTCGTGCATTTCTGCCATCTAGCATTCCACGATTTTCATCACCCCTGGGTGGCTGGAATACTTCTCCATCTGATATCAAGAGTTCTAGTCCAGCTGGTCGCCCAGGTACATCTCTCCTGGACAACTGGTTAGTGAGCAATTCTCAGGGCAATTTACTGACAGGTGCAGAAAGGCCCATGGTAGAGTTTGCAAAGTCACTCTTTCCGCAATGCACGCTGTTTGAGGATCCACTCCCGGAGGTCATTATTTGGACTGGCTAGGTGCTTGAAATCTCGGATGCCATAGTGGCGCAAGATACAGAGACAGAATATGTCAGACCATCGGAGCAGTGTATAAATTTGGCAAGTTGACTCAGGCGCGTGTGATGCAATGTAGAGTGCGGTACTAACCTAGAAAAATACATCAAAAGCACTCCAGTGTAGGGTCGCAATTTATACACTATGTGAAGAATCACATTGTGAAGTTATACGAACTGCTGGATGATCCGACAGCCACAGCATGTCTCGTGGAATATATTCTTGACCGGAATAGGTTTATGTGCGACCCGAAATGGTACGAGGTTTATTTCTACTGGGTAATACTCACATAATGACTACAACTGATTAAGATCGAATGTGATGCAAAACCAGGACTTCTGCTTCCTTGTGCCACAGATTTCAGAGGTGATTTATGGTAAGTATTTCACGAGAAAGAAAATGCGTGGGATAATAGATCCCGAATTTCTTGGGCGGATCAACAGTACTATGATCTACTTGACGTGCACCATAATCTGTCACACACGATGCACATGGAGATTGGGGATATATCAGGAGTCACAGGACTTCAAACTGGAGGCAGTCAGAGGTAGGACCATTTAATTGTTGTAACGGATCATTGGTGACCAAGCTGCTAACTTGTTACTGGACATGGAAGACCTTTTCACATGACAGAAACATACTTGGGCCAAATGCCCACTCAACATCTGGGACATAATTCTGGGGTACATTCACGATACCATACAGAACAAAGTGCAGCAGATTCATGGGATGCAGCAAGACCGTCGTGAAGGATCTAATGAGGATTGGAAGGCTGTAAAGGAAGAGCTCATGAGCTGGGCATTAAACAAGACTGCAGCGCAACAGCCTGCTCCACGATGGACTAACCGATGTTCGTTGGCCTTGAAGCAGCACTGGAGGGAACAGAATCAATCACAGCAAACAGACACATCATTCGATTGCAGTCAGACATCGATTGTATGGGTACTGGCATTTCTGGACTCAGATCCTGGGAAAATCTGGAAGATTCAGGCACTCTAAGTGTAGGGCCAATGGCTGGAAGCCAGGCGAGCTCTTTTCTGACCGGTCACCTCTCACTCAGCCTTGAGGAGTCTCAAGACAGCCAGACACCACAGATGGCGATTAGTGAACAACAGCCAGAGGTTAAAGAGTATGTGTCATATGGGAGTGTTGGCATGGAGAATTAATAGGAATTAAAGGCATGTAAAGGTAGAAAGTAATAGATTTAATTTCTCGAACTGGGATGTGATATAGGCTTTAAGAGTAACGAATAGTCAGTATGGGAGCTGAGACTAAGGGTGAGATTAGGCGTAGAAACGATGAAAAGGGCTGTTGCCAGGACGTCACGACGAATGCAATTTAATAAGATGATAAATAAACTATCAGGGCAATTACCAGAGGATACGAGGACAAAGCGTATATGCTGGGAACAGTGTCTACAATAATTTGCCATGGGTCAAAGGCCATCCGGGTGAGGTCCAGACGCAATATACTAGAAACAGAATGAGACAAAAGGGTCAAGGTGAAGCCAGAAATCGTCAAATATAGCAGGTCAAAGTCTGGGTGGTATGAGCAGTGGTAGAAAGAATCAGGATATAGGACCGGATGCCAGCCGACGACAGAACGAGTCGATGGGAGTCGGTGTAACCGGTACTGGTTACTGGTTTAGGATTTTCATGTACCAGTTGATATTGTTTGAGTTTTGAATATGTTTCAGGAAACGAGGTGTGCCTCTAGCCTGATAGTATAGGGTTTGATACTCTATATGTTTTATGTTTGGTTTCGAGTATCGGTTTGATACTCTATATGTTTTATGTTTGGTTTCGAGTATCGGTTTGATACTCTATATGTTTTATGTTTGGTTTCGAGTATCGGTTTGATACTCTATATGTTTTATGTTTGGTTTCGAGTATCGGTTTGATACTCTATATGTTTTATGTTTGGTTTCGAGTATCGGTTTGATACTCTATATGTTTTATGTTTGGTTTCGAGTATCGGTTTGATACTCTATATGTTTTATGTTTGGTTTCGAGTATCGGTTTGATACTCTATATGTTTTATGTTTGGTTTCGAGTATCGGTTTGATACTCTATATGTTTTATGTTTGGTTTCGAGTATCGGTTTGATACTCTATATGTTTTATGTTTGGTTTCGAGTATCGGTTTGATACTCTATATGTTTTATGTTTGGTTTCGAGTATCGGTTTGATACTCTATATGTTTTATGTTTGGTTTCGAGTATCGGTTTGATACTCTATATGTTTTATGTTTGGTTTCGAGTATCGGTTTGATACTCTATATGTTTTATGTTTGGTTTCGAGTATCGGTTTGATACTCTATATGTTTTATGTTTGGTTTCGAGTATCGGTTTGATACTCTATATGTTTTATGTTTGGTTTCGAGTATCGGTTTGATACTCTATATGTTTTATGTTTGGTTTCGAGTATCGGTTTGATACTCTATATGTTTTATGTTTGGTTTCGAGTATCGGTTTGATACTCTATATGTTTTATGTTTGGTTTCGAGTATCGGTTTGATACTCTATATGTTTTATGTTTGGTTTCGAGTATCGGTTTGATACTCTATATGTTTTATGTTTGGTTTCGAGTATCGGTTTGATACTCTATATGTTTTATGTTTGGTTTCGAGTATCGGTTTGATACTCTATATGTTTTATGTTTGGTTTCGAGTATCGGTTTGATACTCTATATGTTTTATGTTTGGTTTCGAGTATCGGTTTGATACTCTATATGTTTTATGTTTGGTTTCGAGTATCGGTTTGATACTCTATATGTTTTATGTTTGGTTTCGAGTATCGGTTTGATACTCTATATGTTTTATGTTTGGTTTCGAGTATCGGTTTGATACTCTATATGTTTTATGTTTGGTTTCGAGTATCGGTTTGATACTCTATATGTTTTATGTTTGGTTTCGAGTATCGGTTTGATACTCTATATGTTTTATGTTTGGTTTCGAGTATCGGTTTGATACTCTATATGTTTTATGTTTGGTTTCGAGTATCGGTTTGATACTCTATATGTTTTATGTTTGGTTTCGAGTATCGGTTTGATACTCTATATGTTTTATGTTTGGTTTCGAGTATCGGTTTGATACTCTATATGTTTTATGTTTGGTTTCGAGTATCGGTTTGATACTCTATATGTTTTATGTTTGGTTTCGAGTATCGGTTTGATACTCTATATGTTTTATGTTTGGTTTCGAGTATCGGTTTGATACTCTATATGTTTTATGTTTGGTTTCGAGTATCGGTTTGATACTCTATATGTTTTATGTTTGGTTTCGAGTATCGGTTTGATACTCTATATGTTTTATGTTTGGTTTCGAGTATCGGTTTGATACTCTATATGTTTTATGTTTGGTTTCGAGTATCGGTTTGATACTCTATATGTTTTATGTTTGGTTTCGAGTATCGGTTTGATACTCTATATGTTTTATGTTTGGTTTCGAGTATCGGTTTGATACTCTATATGTTTTATGTTTGGTTTCGAGTATCGGTTTGATACTCTATATGTTTTATGTTTGGTTTCGAGTATCGGTTTGATACTCTATATGTTTTATGTTTGGTTTCGAGTATCGGTTTGATACTCTATATGTTTTATGTTTGGTTTCGAGTATCGGTTTGATACTCTATATGTTTTATGTTTGGTTTCGAGTATCGGTTTGATACTCTATATGTTTTATGTTTGGTTTCGAGTATCGGTTTGATACTCTATATGTTTTATGTTTGGTTTCGAGTATCGGTTTGATACTCTATATGTTTTATGTTTGGTTTCGAGTATCGGTTTGATACTCTATATGTTTTATGTTTGGTTTCGAGTATCGGTTTGATACTCTATATGTTTTATGTTTGGTTTCGAGTATCGGTTTGATACTCTATATGTTTTATGTTTGGTTTCGAGTATCGGTTTGATACTCTATATGTTTTATGTTTGGTTTCGAGTATCGGTTTGATACTCTATATGTTTTATGTTTGGTTTCGAGTATCGGTTTGATACTCTATATGTTTTATGTTTGGTTTCGAGTATCGGTTTGATACTCTATATGTTTTATGTTTGGTTTCGAGTATCGGTTTGATACTCTATATGTTTTATGTTTGGTTTCGAGTATCGGTTTGATACTCTATATGTTTTATGTTTGGTTTCGAGTATCGGTTTGATACTCTATATGTTTTATGTTTGGTTTCGAGTATCGGTTTGATACTCTATATGTTTTATGTTTGGTTTCGAGTATCGGTTTGATACTCTATATGTTTTATGTTTGGTTTCGAGTATCGGTTTGATACTCTATATGTTTTATGTTTGGTTTCGAGTATCGGTTTGATACTCTATATGTTTTATGTTTGGTTTCGAGTATCGGTTTGATACTCTATATGTTTTATGTTTGGTTTCGAGTATCGGTTTGATACTCTATATGTTTTATGTTTGGTTTCGAGTATCGGTTTGATACTCTATATGTTTTATGTTTGGTTTCGAGTATCGGTTTGATACTCTATATGTTTTATGTTTGGTTTCGAGTATCGGTTTGATACTCTATATGTTTTATGTTTGGTTTCGAGTATCGGTTTGATACTCTATATGTTTTATGTTTGGTTTCGAGTATCGGTTTGATACTCTATATGTTTTATGTTTGGTTTCGAGTATCGGTTTGATACTCTATATGTTTTATGTTTGGTTTCGAGTATCGGTTTGATACTCTATATGTTTTATGTTTGGTTTCGAGTATCGGTTTGATACTCTATATGTTTTATGTTTGGTTTCGAGTATCGGTTTGATACTCTATATGTTTTATGTTTGGTTTCGAGTATCGGTTTGATACTCTATATGTTTTATGTTTGGTTTCGAGTATCGGTTTGATACTCTATATGTTTTATGTTTGGTTTCGAGTATCGGTTTGATACTCTATATGTTTTATGTTTGGTTTCAAGGCTACCGTTTTGGAGTCTATTATGTTATGAGAACAAGGCTCTCGGTAGCCTAGGAAGTGTATTTAAGAACTGCTACTCTTCCCGTTAGAAGGAGCAGACTTCGGCAGACAGAGTTTTCAATATACTTGGTTGAACAGTTACTTTCTTCAGTTCGCTTCAAGAATCTTTAGTTTAAGACCTACCAAACATCTCGGAGACTTCAGTAGTTGCGATACAGTAAGAAGTCTATTCAACAACCTTGGCTAAAGCCTCCGGACTTTGATTCGCTAGTTACCACCTTGGTACAGAACAAAGCCCGTTAACCCTACGATTACCGCATCTCCTGAGAGGCGGTTACAGTCGGTGTATCCTAAATGAAAAGGACAAGGATGGGTATGATCAGAGCAGAAGGACACAGTGCAGGGGATGTTGGGACAAGGGACAGTGGAAGGGGGAGGCATCTGGAAGAAGGGGCTGTGAATTGGACGTGATCGTAAGCTGGGGGTTGACAATCAGACAGTATTAGGAGGTACAAGTGGAAGGTCAGACATCACCAGGACACACAGGATGTAGGGGTCAGTCCCAAGATGATGGCAGGGTGTGGGACGATATAAAATAGAGATCAGGATGCGACGTTAAACTGACGTCATGTCCTGGCTAACAGTTAACATTACAATGTCCTGTACGTCAGGCCCACAGGATACATGGGATGTAGGATATTCTTTTTGCTGATATTATTAATATAAAATTGTTTACACTTTAAATCTTTACCTTACCTATTTTACTGAGACGAGCCTTCCTCAACAGATTCTCTGAATAAAGGATTTTGGCCTACGTCCCTCAGTTATACTAGCGTTTGGCATCCGCCTAACAGGCCCCCTTATGGGGCCTGAACATCATTAGTAAGATTTCGAGAGTTGCGTCCTATAACTAAAATATCACATCAATGAAGCTCACTTCATAATACCATATACGTCGCCGGTGTTTCTCTGACTGCATGCTGTTCACAGGATATATGGGAGGAGGCCTTTGGCGATGTCTGGGAAGTGGAACAGATGAAGTCTGTTAGAGGTGCATTGAGATAGTAGGCTTCAAAGTTAGGCTTCCTAAACTATAGGCTGTAAGTGACAGGATGTTTTCAGCGAAATACTTCAAGAGGATGTCCCAGCAGTGGAAGCTATTCATGACATACCAAAAATACCCATACTCTTCTGAGATCAGCTGTATATTGGTTGGTCCTAGTAATAGGACCCCTCTATGGAGGCCGGCAGACCAAGGGGAAGCACACTCAGATAGAAAGACCTGGATAAGTCGGAGACCCTTAAACTGCTGACACGTTGGGCTCAGACTTGCAATTAGCACTAGGTGGCCCGGCATGGAACTGATCACTTCATGACTGAAGAGACTACTGGAATGATAGTCCACGAGACTAAAATAATCTAAATAGTCTATGCAGACAACTAAGATGCAGACTGCTCCTTGGTATAACAAATAATGCAGTTATCTCAATGGAGGAATACGATTCTGTAACTGTGAAAGGGTGTGATAAGTTTCAGGGTCAAATGGTGCTCGCACTTATAAGATTCTGGACATTCGCGTATTAAAACCAGAGTGGTACTTCAGGGGCACAGTAGTTAGAAGTAGTCTGCGAACACTCAGATACGGGATATACATATCGAAGTCCCTCCAGAGCTTTACAGATATCATCAAGCAACCGAAAAGAGATATCATCAATACAAAATTGTTTTACACTTTAAATCTTTACCTTACCTTTTTTTATCAAGATAAGCCTTCCTTAACAGATTCTTCGAACAAAGATTTTGGCCTACATCTCTTAGTTATACTAGAGTTTGGTGTCTGCCTAACAAGTTGCAACTGATTGAACTTTTAGAATATTTAAGTTGAAGTACTTCCAGCACAAGAGTTTACTATATCAAGCTTGTACTTCAGCTTCGCTTACATATAATAAGAGTCAAATTAGCTATGAGAGTAGAGTTTTATGCAATATTCATATGATATGTGAATTATGACAATACCAATTTCCCCTTGTCAAAATCACTATTTGCTTTATTATTTCTTTTTGAATGAAATTCTATACCACTGGCAAGGACAACTGTTAAGACACATACTGTTTGGTGGAAGAACTCCATATTACAATGCCATTAACTGTTGTTGATAAGCTTGAACTTTGCAGTTTCACTACACTTACAGTGGTAAACTCCTTTTTCAATATTCATAACTGAACTCACAGCCAAGGACATCATTATCGGGTTAAGAGATATGTTCTTCCTGTGTCTAGAAGGGGCAATCTGTTTGAGTGATAGGTCTAGCTATATCACCATTTTCGTAGCAGCTAAACCATGCTCATAACGTGTCGCAATAGGAACAGTTTGTTGTACAGCGGAAAATCATTGATTAAGTTCACTTCCTAACTATGAGGAACACGGACGCCAGTAGTATATACACCCCCCACCACGGCCACCCAAGCCATTATGTGGAATTCTAACATCCCCATCCACTCTCATCTCCGTAATGGTGAGTAGGAAGCTCAAACCACACTCTCTTGTTCTTTAAACCAAACGATCATTTCTCAACACCCCCTCTTCTCTCTAGCATATTCCCTATATTCCATCTCCCTTTTAATTCCAAGAAATCCAGTCACCTCAAGACCTGGAGACAGCGGAGGATTCACTATCAGAGCAACCCGCTGGATGAGGACTTGTGCGACCAGACACGAAATACCCTTACACCCGAGTACAGTGCCGGTACTGTGCAGACAGTAACGTCCATGTCGCTTGCATTACTCTTGTTTCATTCCCTCACAGGCCAACTCTTGACCACAGGCTTCCTCCTAACTCAATTGCAGAAAATACCCATCTTGCAGGAATGTTCTCTTTTTTTTTTCCCCTTCCCCAAGTCTGTGCCCTGGGCGTACTGGAGTATAAATCCAACAAATCAAGGCTGAGCAGACCGGAACCCCCGAGAGCGAAGAGAAGTGAGAAACTTGCAGTTACGCCCCTCTGCTTTGCTCCACTTTTTTGGCTGTGCCCTACATTAGCAGATACCTTTTTCCGAAACGGGCGATAGCGCCACCGAATCTAGAAACGTAAACATACAGCGGAAGTGGGGACGAACAGAAGGGGGTGCAACAAACTACCCTACTAAGTTTCATACCCGCCACCAGGTTTTTTAGTGCATTGTTTCGCAGTCCCTTCCGTTCATTATCCCCCCCCGAACTACTGTTCAGTGGAACGGAAGGAACCCTTTTTCGCTTTTTCGATACATGATAAAGTTAAAACTGGGTTAGGTCGAGAGTGAGCGAGTGATCGTGAGGGCTGCATACTGTACTAGTACGGCGGTATTCTTTTCTTGGGTCCTTCCTTTCTGTTGACTTCTTGGAATCCATCTGTATAATCGACCTAGGTAGAGTACAAGTAGTGTACTGTACTCTGCAGTACCGGCAATGTAGTGTGTCCGCACTCACGAAATTCCTTTTACCTTTTGCGCACTTTATAACAGGGGTGCACTAAAATTATCGATCAAGAAGGAAACAAAAGGTAAAAAAGGTAAAAGCCGATATCCATGGAGCGACGAGCCCTACTCGGTTGTCCAGTCTGGAGCGTGAACCCTTCTCACCCTAACCCCGGGGTTCCCTAGGGGAGGGTGGAACAAAAGAAAAAGGCTTTGTAATCACTGATGGCGCTCCCGCTATCTCCATTATGCGAACGTATCCCTAGTCGATATTTGATCCCGTTATGGACCACAAGCGTTGCTCTCTCTTGCGTGAACCTTTACTGGAGTAGAAGCTGCCTCGGCCCCAGTCACCTGAGACGTTTGTCTTAACAGCTGGGTGGCTTGCAGGCATAGATGGTACTCCACTCGTGTAAGTTAGATTTAGGGTATCCGGTAACGTCTGCCGGGATCTAGAGATTCGGAGGGATGGAAGGAGGAGGACAGCGGTATAACGCCGTATTGATCGTGTGTATATTCATGCAGTACCGGTATATAAGGATTGCTCTCCCTGGGCCTGCCTTCTTCTACCCCTTCACTCTTACTGCCCATTCGATAATTGCCCGAACAATTGCTATATACGCCCACGAGTATCACACCTTTTTCGTCAGCGGAAAACGAAAGACTATCAAGATGCCATCAATTGGGGCATTTCTCGTGTATGGTCTCTACCTTGCTTCCTTCCTTGGAAGCGTTGCTACAGCGCCACTACCAGACGATGACCCCAGTGAGGCTTCTCGGCGTTCTTGTGATGCGATCAAGAGGAAGGAATGGTTTATCTCACCCGCTCGTGGTTTCTCGATTATTATTTTTTATAGAGATACTAATGTCCGATGGGTGGCATAGGAGGACGTTGTCTAACAGCCAAAAGAACAGCTACATTAAGGCGGTGAAGTGCATTCAAGCCAAGCCCGCCATAGCGAAAGCCACGATCCCGAATTCTGTCAGTCGGTTCGACGACTTCCAAGGCGTGCATATTCAGCAAACGTTCTCGATCCACTTTGTCGTGAGTATACCCACCCACCGAAAACATCCCTTCTGGAAGGTGTTGGTATTTTGAGTTATTGCCATCATTATTGCACCCTCTGGTAAAAAAACGATTGGAACATGAGAGGACGGGATTTCGGGGTTCCGGTTGGAGCATTTCCTCGATCCAACGGATGTCCGTGTTTCTAACTCCTGTTTCCCCCCCCAAAATTTCTGCCACAGGCTGTATTTGTCCATAGGCTAATTTCATCCATTCATTTTCATGTCTAGGGCCACTTCCTAGCATGGCACAGATACTATGTAGCAATCTACGAGAAAGCGCTCCGCGAGGAGTGCGGTTATAAAGGAGCACAACCGTATGGCCAAGCTTTTAATTTCTGCCCTTTCCTCAACATCCTCCCAGCCTCCCCCCACTCTAACCAAATAGCCTGCTAACCTAGCACAAACTCAAATAAAACAGATACTGGGATTGGACCCTTGACGCAGACAATTTCCTAGGATCACCACTATGGGACCCCGACACAGGTTTCGGCGGGAATGGAGCAACCATCCCCCCCGACGGATCCCCCTTCGCCGTCCCCGGTGCTACCGGAGGCGGGTGTGTCACCAACGGTCCGTTCGTGGATATGAGACTCCACCTCGGCCCCGGGGCTTCGCTGAATCCTACGAGTCGATGTCTAAGAAGGGGCTTTAGTCCTTTCATCGCGCAGACGTTTTCCAACACTGCCAGAGTGAATAACGCGCTCGCACAGCCGGACTTTGGCTGGTTTAATAAAGTGGTAGAGGGAGAGACCAACTTCCAGAACGTGGGGATTCATGGTGGAGGTCATTACTCTGTTGGTGGAGAGGTGGAGGCCCCTGACCCCCCCCCCCCCTTCCTACAATAAGCTTTTACTAACATTGGGGGGTTTTTCCTTTTTTTTCTTTTGCTATTATAGGCAGGAGATTTATTCTCCAGTCCCGGAGAACCGGTCTTCTATCTCCACCACGCCAACCTTGACAGAATCTACTGGAAATGGCAGTCTATGAACTTGCCCGCTCGCCTTTCGGATATTTCTGGCCCCGTAATAATGATGGGCCCGATCACAGGGCCCAATGTTACGCTGTCCTTCCCAATCGACCTCGGCCCTCTCGCGCCCCGCGTTACGATCAAGGACCTTATGGATATTAAGGGTAGTAAGATGGGAACCGGAGTGCTCTGTTACACTTATGAAGAGTGAAGACAAGGCGAATAGGGTCCGGTCTGGGCGTAGCGAGATGAGGATGGGTATAGTAATATTATATTATCGTCTATATTGTATCATACATATGTACAGCTCACGAAGGTCACGAGGAAATGTTACCGTATGGGCTTCTTCCTTCTTAAACACATCATGGCAAAAAAAAAAATTTCACGTACGATACGATACGATACCGCTTTCTACTACCGAACTCTGGACACTAGTAGTGAGATTATGATAACCTCCCTCTCTCCTCTCTCCACGCAAGTATGACCACAAAAAAAAACTCCATTCCAAATAGAAATGATCAAATCCAGATCGAAATACCCGGTGACCTACAACACCGTAAATCCTGGAAAATTGGCGTTCAACCTCCTTCCGGGAGCACCCAGAAGGGATGGCGCGAGGGCTCTTGTGCGCCGCGAGCGTCGCTCTCTCTCTCTCTACACGGGTGTTGCCGGCCAAGGTCAATAACCCGAAATGAGGAACCGAAGAGAAGTAAAGACTTGTGGAAACGAAGAGCTGTGGAAGGGTAGAAGAAGTCGGTCAGGAAAGCAATGACTTTTTGTGTGCATTCCTTTTGTGCCTATGACCGCAAGGTGTCTATATACAGTGATCCGAGTCCCAATTCGCCTTATCCAACATACTTCTGTCATATTGAAGCAACATCTTCAACAAGAGGGGGTGGGTGGGATCCGAGTGACATGACGTGAACCTCTGGAGGTGTGGGTTTAGTGTTGAGCCACCATAGGAACTAGAATAATTGAACCTCGCGCTAGGGCGTTCAAAATTTCCTCTTCTGGATAGGATAGGGAGGTGAAAACTGATTCTCGAGGCCCCAGCTTAAGACAAAGAAAAAAGGAAACAAGTGCCGCACCTTACCAGCAAAGGCAACTCCAACGTCCTAGCTGCAGGTTCAATTATTCGAGTTCTTACGGTACGCGACCGTACCGTCCGGTAATAAGGGAGGGTATAGCAGAACCAGAGACAGGCGAGGGGGAGGAGAGGAGGCAACCCGTGATAAAAGGATGATCGCTAGTATGGTACAGTGCATCTCAGACGATGAAGGGGTTGGGTGGGGACTCGAGCACATATCCTGCCCGGCCCCCCCCCCACACTAGGAAGCAAATAGAGATGAGCATCCATCATCCTTATATGATATGATAGAACGATACGTAACTCACGGAATGATACTTGACCTGCGATACAATAGAGGTGTTCAACCGGATATCCGAGTCTGTTTACTTCCACATATACAGTGCATATCTTATTTCTCGGCAATCTCTACCCAGCACCCTCTCCTTCTCTACCTAGCACCCTCTCCTCCCATTGTGCCTACACCACTGTTAACCACTACTCGAGTTCCATAAATTACGGTACTGTACAACTCCCTCCCCCGCCCTCCCAAACTCCTATCCAAACCACCCCGTTACCCACCAACCACCCGACCCTACAGGAATTGCACGAACCCACACCCACAATACCACCACCACCTTGGAACGACCAACGACCATACTCCAAACTCATCATCCCGCCCATGCAAGGCTCCTTCAGAAGAACTCCAGTGGGGGGCGGGAAGAAAGAAGCGGGACCCCCGGGAAATGGTTATCTCTCGTCACAGTGGGAAAAGAAAAAAGAAAGAAAAAGTGCGCGGGCAGTGACGAACTTGGCTGTCGCCCGTCTGACCTCCTCCGCCTGCCGTGTTCTTCCCACTCCCGTCCGTTGGTTGACGTCCGGTTCGGGTTTGCGCTAGGGGAGTGGGGTGGGGTGGGCGGAATCTGATGGGGTTGCTTTTCCTCCGGAAGTTCGGGGGTGTTCGGCGGATGTTGGTTCATTTACTGCGCAGTGCTGTGCTGTACTGTACGTGCGGCATGCCCCCTTTACGGTACTTATGCAGTACCGTAGCAGCCGGGTGATGGGGTATTATTATATTACTGGTTGGTTGGAAAAGTTGTTTCTGGTGGTGGTATTTGGTGTAGGTGGATGGGGAGGGGGACCGGATGGACTGCCCACGCTGGTGAGCGATGTGTTCTTCTATCATATGATATCGTTCTCTACTACGGTACCATCATACTGTCCTTGTACCCAATGTACCAGTAGTTCATTTATGGACACGGGTGGTGAGAGAAATGTTTGATAATGATGCTTTTGAATTGGATCAAAATAAAATGGAATTCTCCTCCGTATCAGCAAAGTTACCTATAACTAACCACAAGTAGCCAAATATCACAATCTTCAAGATTCCATTTTTCTACCAGACATGTAGGTAGGTTAGTAATCTCAGAAACAGCACCAATAAGGAAATTAGGTGCCCTGGAGAGGAGTAGGAAAACAAAAAGCTCATGGATAAACAAAAGAATGCTTATGAGAACCACCATAGAGAAGACAAAGGAAATGTTAAAAGAGAAAATGTGTGGCAAAAGAGAGGAAAACATGATTATTATTTTCGAAACGAGAAGCGTTAGACAACAGGAATGCCAAAGTATGAGACTAGTAAAAGGAGAAGGCAGCATGAGAAACTCAACTAATTTACATGAAAAGAGTATGAGCTTATTCATACAGCTCCTCAACGTCCATATCGTCCCCACCACCCACGCCTCGTGCATCCCCCTCCTCGATATAGTCCATATCCTCGTCGTCTTCGAAATCACTATCGTGATTCGGCTGGACGACAATCCGATGTCCAGTCTCGTCCATAGTGATATGCGCGACTTCCCCCTCTCTGATGGCACCTCTAAGCAATAAGACAGCAAGCTTGTTGAGGATCTCCTTCTCAATCACTCTGTTCAACGGACGGGCACCGTAATTGGGAGAGTATCCAGCCTCGCCCAAATAGTCCCTTGCCTGCTCGTCAACGCGGATGATGACATTGCGGTTGTTGCTTTGCAGACGCTTCTGGATATCAACCAATCTGAGGTCGACAATCCTACGGATCTCCCTCTTTGCGAGGCGGTTGAATATGACGACGCTGGAGATACGGTTGATGAACTCGGGGAGGAAGTGCTGCCTAATCGCTTCATTTACGAGTTCCTTCGTCGTTGGGTCTATCCTGCCGTCTCCTGAGTGGGAATGAGAGGAAATGTATTGGGATCCGAGGTTGCTCGTCATAATGATTACGGTATTTTTGCCGTCCACAACTCTGCCAGTGGAATCTGTGATGCGTCCATCGTCGAGGAGTTGTAGAAGTACGGTGAGGACCTCTTTTGCTGCCTTCTCAATTTCGTCAAAGAGGAGGATGGAGAATGGGCGTCGGCGAAGAGCTTCGGTGAGCTGACCACCAGCATCGTGCCCAATATATCCAGGCGGAGCACCAATAAGCCTGGATACACTGTGCTTCTCCATGTACTCGGACATATCAAAGCGGATCATGCTCTTAGGATCATCGAATAAGAACTCGGCCAAACTTTTCGTCAACAAAGTTTTACCAGTTCCAGAAGGTCCACAAAACAAGAAACTAGCAATCGGCTGGTTGGGGTTGCTGAGACCACTTCGGCTCAATCGAATGGCATTGGCTACCGCTTTGACAGCCTCGCGTTGCCCGATGACTTGCTTCGCTAGGTACTTCTCCATGTTCAACAACTTCTCCTTCTCGGTAGTCTTCAGTCTTGTCACCGGGATACCAGTCCATCTGGCCACAATCTCGTTGATTTGTTCAGGGCCAACCAGATCGGTCAACATAGGATTGTTCTCTCCAGTCCCGTTTGCCAATGAAATGGCAGCATCTTGTTCGGCTTCTAGCTTCTCGGCCTCAAGCTTGGCAATATATCTCTTGAGTTCGGGAATAGCATAATACTTCAAATCAGAAGCTTGGTCGATGTTTCCAACGCGCTCAGCCTGCTCGCACTTCGCAGTGAGAGTATCAAGCTTCTTCTTCGCTTCCTGAAGCTCTGTCGACCGACGCTTCTCGGACTCATACTTTTCGCGCAGAGGCTTCAGCTCCTCTTCGACATTCGCTGCCTCCCTCTTTGCATCGTTGAGCCTTGCCCTAGATGCCTCATCTTTTTCACGCTCAAGAGCATGAATTTCGATCAAGAGTTGTCTGTGGCGGCGTTCAAGAGTGTCGACAATTTCGGGAGCGGATTCTCGGGTGACACGGACTGCAGACGCGGCCTCGTCGATCAAGTCGATGGCAGAATCAGGAAGACGACGCGCAGTGAGGTACCGAGATGCAAGGGCAGCAGCAGCAACGATAGCTCCGTCGCTGATCGTCACACCGTGATGCACCTCATAACGTTCCTTGAGACCTCGAAGAATTGAGATGGTCTCGGGGACACTCGGCTCCGGGCACAAAACTTGCTGGAATCTGCGTTCAAAAGCGGCATCCTTTTCGATGTATTTTCTATACTCTGCCAGTGTAGTAGCGCCAATACAGTGAAGTTGGCCCCTAGCGAGTGCGGGCTTGAGGAGATTTGCTGCGTCCTGTAGGGTAAATTAGCTTATGTAGGATCTACGCACTGGACGATAGCAACTTACCATTCCACCTTCTCCAGAACTTCCAGCTCCCATCAACAGGTGAATCTCATCTATAAAAAGCACAATCATTTGCTTAGAATCTTCAATTTCTTTCAACACCGCCTTCATGCGATCCTCAAATTCTCCGCGATATTTGGTTCCTGCGACGAGGGATCCAACATCGAGAGAGAGTAACTTGCAGCTAAAAGCAAAGTTAGAACCGTTCCCCGAAATGGGGAATTGTGTAAAGTATTACTTACCTAGCCAAATTCGCAGGAACATCGGCATTGATTATTCTGGTTGCTAACCCCTCCACAACACTGGTCTTACCAACTCCAGGCTCACCAATAAGAACGGGATTATTCTTTGTTCGTCTGGACAAGATCCGGACAACACGAAGAATCTCTTGTTCTCTTCCAATGACCGGATCCAATTTTCCATCTCTCGCCCGCTGAGTGAGATCTATGCAGTATTTTGAAAGCGTTTCGCTCTCCACACTTTCCTCATTCTGTGAATCAACTCTCTTGGTCCCGCGCAAAGATTGGACCGCATCGTCGAGCAAGGAAACCTTTGGGATACCGGCTTCAACCATTAGTTTCTGAATTCCGGAGTCCTGGGCCACTGCCGAGATCAGGTGATCTTGAGCAACATAGGAGTCGCGTTGGGTCTTTTGTAATTTCTGAGCATCGCGGAGGACTTTGGAAAAGGATGGTGAAATTGAAACTTGGTCCGGCGGTGGCTCTTGCGAAGGCATCCGTACCAAGGCCTTCTTAACTGCCCGCTCAAATGTCTGAAAATCTCCATTTGCTTTATCAATAACCTGACGCAGCAAAGAGGGCGATGACGACGACGAAGTTGGCGCCGCTCCTGCTGGCGCCGCGCCATTTTCAACTTGTGGTCCGCTCATTAAGGCAAAGGCAAGGTGGATAGGAGTGACCTATGAAACGTATTATTGTTAGCAAACCACGCATTCAATTTGGTATTCCTCTAAACGGCAATGAATTAAAGACAAAACATACCTGCGGGTGTGCATATTGAGATGCACACTCATGTGCGTCTGATAAAGCTTGGGAAGCCTTGTCTGTCAGCTGTAAATTTGACATGATTGATTTATGTTTATATTGTATGTATTGGAGTCTTTTGGCTTGTAGAGTAGGCCGTATTATTCCTCAAAGAGTTCAATGGTAATTGATGGAATAGACTCGAAATTAAGGGAGAGTCTTTGAGTCAAGAATTTATACAACGAGGTGGAGAGGAGGGGAAGAAGGTCAGCGATTTTCCGAGAGGCGGCTAGGTTACTCTAGTAGGGACGTGGGGTGACCAGCACTTACAAGAAGCTTCTCAGGCAAACGGTCTTGGCGTTTCTCTCCCTGTTTCGGTGTAATCTTTTCCTGTTTTGGTAATAATTAGTTTCTGGGAAGTGATGTCACTAATTTTATTGCAAATCATCCCTTGGCGTGGTGTGATACCCAGCTTATGGTGGGAAGGACGTCATGATGCACACCACGTAAATTTAAACTATCAGGCATAACACAAGGGGCAAAAACTTGTAAATTTATGGCAAATTGTCTTTGCACATCCGAGTGCCCATAAATTTACTAAATTCGGACTCAAATGTTCAGGTTCATTATGCCTGGCACTTGTGAGGCTTTTCGCCACGGAGGTGCGGCTACGGCGTCAGGGGGCCTGAAACCGACCTTCCCAAGAACGAACCCACCCCAACAACAACCAACAACCAACTACTCGAGTAACCTGTATTTTGGGAAAGCCTTTACAGAACAGCTCACTATCAAAAATCTGGGTCTACTCGAGTACTAGCGCGGCGAGTTGAAGCCGGACACCTCACGAGTATGCAATTAAAGCGGAGTCAATTCTGAGTATTGAGAATGGTAGGTCAAGTGAATGCACATACAAATATATGCCAATGCACTAAGTTTTGTATGTATTACTAAGCAAAGGCAGGTGAACAAAAGGATCGGCTTTGGGTGTTTGGCACGGTTGTCGGCCAAGGGAAAACACCTTCCAACAATCCACAATAACCCACAAGTCAGTGAACGACCGATACCTTTACTGGCTGGTAAGTTATGATAATTCAGGTGAGATTGGATGTTCGTAACTGTTACGGAAAACACGCACCGACAACAACATGCTCCACATGAGCAGAAAGACTACGGGATCCGTTTAATGATCTTATTCGGGCCGAAGACCTCTTTTTCTTGTTTTCACAGCTTCTAGAGACAAATCACACAAAGCAAGCGAACAAAAAAAGACTATTGAATGATACCAGGTTATACTATTTCTTAGACAAGACAAATCCAGCTAAGGTGTCATGTGTGTACTAACAGGAGGAAAAAACAAAGGGGGGAAATCGGTGAAAACAAAAAGAAAAAAGAAAACAAGCGATGTATAAACAATATCAAAGAAACCAAACACCACTTATGCAACTACCCCATAACTATCACTAACTCATGACCACGAGGGCTTTGCACCCGCTTATCTGACAGGAACCCCGGCAGCCTTCTCCTTGAAGGCCTCCAATGTATTGCCCGATGCAGGAGGGTTGATAGCAAACACCATACCGGCCTGGCAATGCGGGTTACCATTTCCTGGCTGAGCACAGTAGAACCATCTTGGCTTGTCATCGGTGACAGTGACGGGGAAAATTATCTTTCCGGAGATGTTCTCCATGTTGGGACGGAAGCCGGAATCAATACCGCCATGCTTTGGCACGCAAGGAGCATCGAAGGTGGACTCGGTGAGAGTATGGTTATTGGCAAGAAAGTCGAACAAGACAAAATCGCCAACCTCGGCATGGACAACATACTCGGGGTTGTACCTGAGAATTGGTGTAGCTCCATCAAGACCGCCAACCTTGACGGTGTGGGTCGCAGCGGCACCACCAGTTGGACTAGGAGTTCCATAAGTCGGAGTGGGTGGGGGGCCAGCAATAGGGACAGCAGCAGCAAGCTTCTTGAACGCTTCGAGGGTCTTATCTCCAGTCTTTGGGGCGTTGATGGCGAAAACCATGCCGGCTTGGCAATGTGGATTCCCGTTACCGGGCTGAGCACAGTAGAACCATCTTGGCTTGTCATCGGTGACAGTGACGTGGAAAATCTCCTTTCCGGGAATGTTCTCCATATTGGGGCGGAAGCCGGAATCTATGCCGCCATGCTTTGGCACACAAGGAGCATCGAAGGTGGACTCGGTGAGAGTATGGTTATTGGCAAGAAAGTCGAACAAGACAACATCGCCAACCTCGGCATAGGCAACATACTCAGGGTAGTACTTGAGAATTGGTGTAGTTCCATCAAGACCTCCGACCTTAACGGTGTGAGTCTTGGCCGCATTATGGACAGGAGTTGTGGTGGAATATGGGGGATATTCCGGGGTGGGCACCGCGGAGGCAAAGTGTGGTAATACCACCACAGCCAGTGCTGCAGCAAATCCTGAGTATCGCATGTTTAAAGGATATTATCAAGGTATATCGAGGGATATGTTGCAGGATTTGGTCTTCTGGGATATTGTCCTTTGAGGGAGCGGAGGTATATATAATATTGTAAGCAAAGAGGTTCGGCCGCGATAAAGAAAAGAAGAAAAGCGCAAAATGATTTGAGGAATTAGAAAGGAAATGATTTACTCGTGAGGGTAGATCGTGAGGAAGGATGTTTAGAGAGGGTGGTGAAAGAAAGGCAGATATTGAGGGGTGTCGCTGCCATTATTTATTCACCTCACAATCCGTATACACCAGTAGAGCCAAGGGTGATAATAATAATGAGAAAGGAATCTAGACAGTCCACTGCTTACTCTGTTCACAACACACTATCCAGACTCTCGCACGCCTTCAGTCACTCCGTCATCACCCAGACAGGCGGTAAGCCAGCCAAGGTGAGCCCAGAATAATCCCACCCTACTGCATACATCTGGAGTTACCAAGGAATAGGATTAACTAGCCAGCCCGGACCAAACAGCAAGTACCTTCTCCTGGTACACCAGAATCACACGACATCTCGCCTGTGTTCGTGTATGGTGCGGGTGCCTTAGTGTGCGTGTGAAGGTGTGTGCGGCGCAAAATAGAAGCATCCAAAGTGGGAGAACGAATATTCTCCGCCGGCGAAACTGCAAGAAATCATACCCAGGGATTACCGGTAGTTTTTTCGATTGTGGCTGGGGAATGGAAGCAGACGTACATCTTCTTCCAAAACGTTAAATTAGTGCAGTCATATTCCTATTCAGGCTAGCGCCCGTCGTCTCATCCCAGTGATAAAAATAACAAATATAGAAGTGCAGGGTTTGCTTTCAAAGCTTATCTTGTTCCCGGGGTGGCTGACCAAGCACACCCATAGAATTACTTATGATATTATCAGTCGGCGGGAAGGGCAAATTGCACGACCCGGAAATACAAGTGAATTTCTTTATTTTTTTATTTTTTTTCCATCCTGTTTGGTAGAAACAGAGAGATTCAGCGTGCTGTCTGAATTTCTCCGGTTAATTACTGTTCTGACTCAGTTGGGACACTGATTGGCCGACCGGTATCATAACGATAACCATGGCTTCTACTGGAGCAAGAAAGAAAGAAAAAAACGTTCTTGGGATGTCCGCCTGCAAACACAGTAAGGCCAAGACCATGATCATAGATAGATAGATGGAATTATCTCGTATGATATGCTGACTTACTTGGCTGTACTTGATTGGGAACTCCCCTCCCTCCCCTTACTCTGTGTGTAGTGCTGGATAAAGAGGACCTAGTGACTCTTTTAAGGAACCACATGCAAGGTATCCCTGTAGTTAAAAAATTTGATGAGTGTATTACTCTTTTCCACATAGTCATTGACAAAAAAACGGGAAGGCTGATGATTTGGGTTCTAATCAAGGAACACCGTCATCAATATCACGTATCATAGGTAGGGACTGTACTGTGGGTAGCACCCCCAGCCCTATAAGGTTCCCTACAGCAGGAAGAAGAGAGTAATCTATAGGAAGATGTTCAAAGAAGCTTGGACCTTTTATCACGCTACTAGGGGTGATGGTACCACTGCATGTCACAAACCATGGTCTAGCTGAGGGGTGCAGCATCAGCACGGGAGGAGTGGGGGCCCATACTGTAGCTTAAGTTAATCTTGAATTCCCTCCCCCCCCCCCAAAAAAAACCTCTTAGTAAGTCAGATAAGCCAGCTATGTATTGTGCAGTTTTGTGCTCGTAGTACTCAGACCTTCCTAGCATACACCCTTTTTTTTTTCTTCTCTTTCTTCCTTACAAGCACAGTACGGTACTCCTCAGCGAAATCCAGCTGACTATCATACTGGGATCCCGTGTTATCAGTAGCAGCACCCTCACTCCGGCAGAAGCCACTTTTTCCCTCCCTTCCCTCCCTAAGAGTCCAATCGAGCAAACAAACGAACATGCGCTAGGCATCTGGAAACTCATGATCACGAACTCTTATCCACACCCACTAAAAAAACCCTACCTACAGACAACCGAAATAACTTGGATAAACCTCGGCGCGCCTCACTCGCTTAAGCAATCTATCTAACGGTATCGTGTCGGTTGCAGGAATGCACGTTTCATGTTTGACGCTAAGGGCGGATGTCCTACCTGGAATTAGAATTTGTTTTCCCCACCTCCCCATCTCACCATGGCGCCTGGTCGGTTCAGAAACAGGTTGTTAGGTGGCGTAGTCGCTTAACCACCCTGAAGCGCGTTTCTTCAGCTATGATATGCATACTATTAAATTTTGGAATACGTTTCCTGGAGAGGGCTGTGCATTGTGGTTGCAGAAAGGGCAAACTCTGGTGTAATTTAAACGCTCGCGCTTAACTTAAGTTAAGGCAGATGGCGGTAGTGTGGGGTTTGTGATACGCCAGGTTCCCTATTTTCCTTCCTGATGCTATCATAGGAAGAAGTATCATATCCCCAAGTGCGGATATGATACAGTGTCCACGTATGTACCATGCGTAGGGCACCGGTGATATGTGAACCCCCAACCCCGGTCCCAAGAGACGACTCTCGTCCACTGCATCACTCGGTGTGGGCGCGCGTACCCATTACCGGTATTCTTCCTTCCCACCCCCAAACCACCATCTTCTGGCCAATCAATAGCAGAAAAATAAATAAGCGTGACATACCGTTACGTGACAAGATCATCTGCATATCATAGCGCATACTAATCCACCGATGTGGATCTCTCTATATTTGTTTCCCCAACCAGAATCCCGTACGCCCTAGCTTCCATTCCTCCTCCTAAAAATGTGAATAAAAAATATTACTCTATAATTATATTATTATTATTATTAAACCTTAATTCTGGTTTTGGTTGAATTCCTGATAGGGCTAGGAGGAGTATGAATAGTAGCTGGTTCACTTTGGGCTTCTAGAGATATCTTCAGTATCTATCTAGAGACCGCTCCCACGAGAAGTGTGTGGTGGCCCCAGTGGCCACCGAGCCCCCCCCCCCCCCCGCCAATGGGCCGTGTTTTTATTTTGGGAGGGGAATTAGTATTTGGTTGGGCGAAGGTACGATAGCTAGCTATTTAGTTAGCAAATGTATCGTGGCTTCACTGGAGTGTCCCGTTTAGTTTTGAGGGAGCTGGTATGGTAGGATAGAATAGATATTGAGTAACCTCTTACAGGCCCCTGGCCCAAAACAGGCAGACCTTCCGGGCATCTGCCAGATATATTTCTTCGCTGAGAGAGCGCTGTGGTTGGCAGGCGCACGAATAAACATTGTGGCCGGATATTGAGAAAATTGTCAATCAAATTTATGTTACTATAAGAGGAATGCCATAACATGCTTGAGGCACCACTGATGATCGAAACTCAAGCCTAGGGGAAATCACCCAATTTTTTTCGTAAGCATGCAAGGTCTATTTTTATAATATTTCGCGAAGCGAATGGGGCATGTCTATCCATATGTATTCTTATATTGGTTTTTTTTCTTTTTTTCTTTCCTTCCTCTTGGGCCGGTAAGATGGAGTTGCTTATCCATCAGAATACCGTGATTATCAATAATTCACAAGTGTCCTCACGAGCACTAATGTATCATACCTCGGGGCACTGGAATAATCAGGGGAGCGATTAACCAAAGTAGGAGTGACTGCTGTTCCTGCAGTCAATTCTCTTGTCCGGTTTATAATCTTAGCCGATACTCAGGAAGGCGGGAGCTCAATTGAGGGGATGGTGCGACTGCAGAAGCAACCAGAAAATAAACTAGAAAGTATCATATGATAGGAAGAGATGCAAAAGCACCAAACTTAGCTACCCAAGGCTTACGCCCCCTCCCCAGTAGAAGAAGTGACTGTCAACGTCGCCACTGTGAATGAGCTCTCTGGAGAGTAAATTTTGCCAATAGGCAACACAAGTGTGGGAGACATCATGTCTTGAGACTCAGGAGAGACCAATCACTACTCTTCAGAAACCCGCGCTCGAATCCCCCGCCTCCCAGGAAATTCCTCCCAGTTGTTAATACTCAAATAAGAGCCTAAAATTATCCAGGCCCTGCCAACAGAAACATCGTGCAGGAAGGCGTCATCAAAGCTCACTCGAATACCAATCCCCTTCCTCAAGACTTGTTCATCCCGATTTACTCCCAAATCTAGCCCTCGCATCATTGTGGCAAGAACTAGCTTACGGCTTAAAATTCTGCCATCTAGGCTCAACTTAATAATATGTCCCGATTGTTGGTTCAATTCCGTATCAGCCCCGTCGTCGTCGTTCCATTGCTTACAGGTGGGGAGATCAGAGCTGGCATGGTGCCTACAGGTTGGAGGTGGATATTCGATAAATGACCGCAGCAGCAGCGTCCCCTGGGAGGCCGCGGAGATTGTTGGGCAGGAGCGGGGGGTGAGTTGTGTCCCGAGTAAGGGTGGGTTTGGGACTGCTGCATCGAAAACCGGATAGAGCGCTGGCTGGAGAAGGTGGTGGATACCAGGTGTTGAGCGTAGTCAGCTTGAGACCAACGGGTAGGAGATCGTTTACATTAAGATTGGAATGTGGAGGAAATATGGCTGGCCACTCCTTACCGGGGTCAGCTCCCCTCCCTCAAACTTACAAGTCTGACTACGGTATTTCCACGATTTTCTACGCCCAAGCCGGAATGGCATCACAAAGGGTCACTCGGCTGGCTGGTTTTGAAGGCCCCGAGGAAGTGATTGATTCTTAGTAAATTGCCCCTTGGGTATGCTGTGACACGAGCGTATTAGATAGTAGACCCCACAATTGACAGGCTTTACGAAATGGGTTCGTCAGCGTGCCTTGCGCGTACTTCCCGCACATCATACTGTTCAGCATAAACCCCAAAAATTCTCACTCCAGACTCGTTTTGTTTGCGTGCCCGGAAAGGAGTTAGGGAGTCCTTAAGGAGAGCATGTGGTGGCAAACCCTTTTCCACTTTATTCTTAGTCTTAACTAATCCACTAGAGTAATCGAGCCCCGGAGTACGATGTTCCAGACTGATAATATCTGCAATACATGTGCTCCTGTTTTTTTTATACCTTATTCGTGGCACTCTGATATATAGAGATTTGCTCACCCCCAATTAAAGAATGCTATATGTTCACGGCTCAATGGAGCGAGAGAGGAGGAATAAAATCGAGTTCGCTTTCTGGCACTTGCTGGTGGTTGTCTAACGCATATGGATACAACTGTTATTGCATCCGGGAAAAAGGTCGATCAAGGCCTGAAAAATTTGGTGTCATGCGATAACCACCGGGTTCATAGGTGTCATGCAGTTAGTATTAATCGGTACGAATGAGTTTTTGTTGATGCTCCCCTGATACTTGTTCTCTACATCGATGAGTTCCACACCGAACTTGCCTCTCTTTCTCAAATGGATCACTAGGATGCTACCTCACAGGATCAGGTATGTGGGACGCGCAGATAGTCTGCGGGTACAGTATCGCACATTAGGACCAATTGCGTTGACAACTCTTGTGACGTGGGCAATAGGTCTCTGTCCCCTATTCATAGCAATCAGGAAGGAAGAACGCTCCCCCAAACACCTTACCAAAGCAGTATGCCACAGCACAGGACCGCCAGTAGCCATGTCCGTGAATAAACTACCCGTGCTGCATGATTCCTCAGAATCTAAAGGGTTTAAAGCTAAATTTACAAAAGCAAAATACGGTGCACTTATCCATCGTTCCCGATAGGAGCTGGATGCAACTCAACCCAAGCCCTAGATCACCTTAATAGAAACCACTCGTATCATACAGCGACCTTACAGAGATGGAAGATCACCTATCAGATAGTTTATAACACCAGTCAATAGGCCCAGACTTTAAGGTTATCTACTATCTCTTCTCGGAGCCGACCAGGTGTGCTATTACACCCAGCTTGGGATCATCGCCTCCATACTGGTTTTTTCCGATCCCAAGTCCTTTCGATGCCGAAGTCCAGAGGTGAAGGGCGGCATCAAATAGCGGAGGAGAGGTGTTCCTATTGAAACACTAACGGCTATAGAGAACCTTTCGGAAAAAACACCATCCAGTTATATAACCCGAGTTGTGGTGGCCCTGGGGGTGATTAGCTCCTGGATGGTTGCCCCCGGCCCCCCACGTGATCCTGAATTTGATATGGAGCTACTATCGGCGACCCCACAAACTCACTCCAAGCGGTGGAAGGGTGATCCCACTCATATCTATCGGAAGGATATCAAGGTTAAGGCTAACAAATGGATTACCGATATTCATTCAGATCGTTCTTAGGTGCAGGATGGTCTTTTCCTACACGCCCAGTCCAGCCCTCACGCTTTCACCCGAACACCGGCTGACTCTCGAGCCCATGGAACTCCCACATGGTCACTGAAACAGGGCCTCCTCCTATCCACAGGCTCGACATAGCTGTGTTCTGAGCACAGCATCCCCACACGCAATGTGCGGCCATGGGTTCAGCATAGGCCTCCTTCACCTCTTACGATGGCTAGACAAAGTTTATCATAGTAATAATTTAGCCGGTAACACAGCTCGCCACACCTCCTGCGTCCCCGGACGATCTCAGTCCGCAAATTCCGAAGCCCAGGGGTTATCAACGTTGACGGGATGCGGGATTGCCGGGCGCCGAGTTTCAATACCGGTATTGTTGCAGATGCTTGTTGCATCTACGGTTACACTGGCAAGACACTCCCGGAGTGAGTTCCGCTCCTGGTCCTCTAGGATCGGCAAATATTGTGATCTGCGATATACTCAAGTGCAGTACTTCACAATCCGGGGGGGCTCGAAAGTGAAAAAAATCGCAGGGTCTTAAATCCTCTCAAATACGGTAGCTCCACGACCCTAGCCTGTTGGACCCACCAGCAAAATGGGGCCCGGAGCAGTCTTGATAAGCATAGCAATTATTCAAGGGTGCTTCCTTTTTTTACTTTTTTATTTACTTTTTCTCAAACTCCCCTGATAATGAGGAATTTCGCAAATCGCAATAAACGATACTGTACGTATCCACAACTCTTCTTCCACACTCAATTCTAACCGTTGCCGTGCGTCCTCAGCTCAAGCATACATTACGATAGTACCGGGTATTATCTCCACGGAAAACTCCCCCACATTCCGGCGCCCGGATATTCATCTATTGGTATCACAGAGATTTGATACTTGGCCGACGCTTCCCCCCCCCGGAGAAATTTCTTGATCGTTTGCACGACACCCCCTAAAAAAATCCCCTACCGGTGTTATACCATTGTGTTATTGGGGTAGCACCCATCATGGGGGTGCTCGGGTTGTGTTATCCGCCAAGAGCCCGATAGATTGCAGGACTCGTAATTGATTGCGGCAGGTCCATAAGACCCCAAATCGAAATCCCGCGTTACAGTATTGGCCAGTCCTATGAACTCTGTGATCTTGTGAGCACCTTTCACATGGCTGTTGAAAAGTCTCCCACTAAACTCGGGCCACAGGCTAGATCAAAATCTCCCACAGCCGATCACTATCTTGATCTGATTCGGTACATACAGGCGGGGTATTCAAGATTTAGAAGATCGTATACCCCGTCGTGCCGGTGACACCTTAGTAGGGCTAAATATGTTCTCGAGTATTCTCCCAATACCAGCATGCTTTGTGTGCTACTCTACATCTGCCTTAAACGCCCGATGTCCTTGCTCCGGGGGGGGATTCCGGTACGAGAATCCATAAGACAGGCGCAAGCTTCTAAGGGTTTCTTCAGGCTGCGGGATACGGACCGTGTTGCCTTAGAGAGAACCCCGTAGGCTTTAAAGCCAAGGTGGCAACTATCTTACTTTTTCTTTTCCTTTCTCCTAAGCCGCAGACTGTACGAGTACTTAGTACCCTGTTCCTAGCAGCGGAACACAGCAGACCGCATTCGAAAGACTTGCACATGTTTTCCTAAGCAATTCCCTCTGTAAGGAGCTCTTCTATCACGCCTATCGCACCGGGACGGACGCGGCATAGGGCGAAATGTGCCCTCTTTGCGCCGTGCAAGAGTTCACCCGGCTTACCCTACCGGCACAAGTACTCGGATACCAGGGTTAGTCCGCGAACAGTAAGGTTTGGTTGGAATAGTGCGCGCACTAAATGGGGTATGATTGAAAACTGGCAAAATTCCTCGAACGCTTCCTGCCCTACCATTGGCTGAATAAACCCTGCCGTTCGCGGACCTACCCTGATATCCTAAGTACATCGATAACTCTTACTAATTAGCTATCATACAAGCACAACAAAGCGCACATTGCACCCCCCGGCCGGGATTTCCCTAAGGCTGGCCCTAGACTCAATCCACGACGGTGGAGTATCATACCGGTACCATTCGCCAGTATCCTCCGCTGAAGCAAATGCGGTACACCATCAACAGATCACCCGGAGCACCCGTCCACCCTTTCATAATATCCGAAATGATATGTACTGGGGAAAGGTCTCAGGCTTTGGGGCCGAGGTTCTTTCAAACTTGGTCCAACCTTCCTCATTCCTCCTCCTCCTGTGGATATATGATACTTGTAATATGCAGGGGAAAGGACTTGTCAGCCTCCTACCGAAGAAACTTTTTCTCCAGCAATTAAAAAAGTACCGACACCCAACCGACGCAACACAATACAATTCATGACAACAAGCCCAACCCCTCCAAAACCCCGGACAAGCAAACTGCTAAATACAAGGGGCAGGCATAAAGGCTTGTGGCTTATCCGCCAAAATCTGTAGAAACAAACTAGTGAGCACTTGGAGTGATGCGTTCGATCGCTATGCCTGCCCCATGTAGATTATGCGAAGAAACTCGAGTACGGTACCGTACTCGAGTACAGTAAACGGGGAGCGAGGAAAAAGAAAGAAGAAAAGAAGAAAAAAGAAAACATGGTGAAAAAGCCTAAACTTAAAAACAACTATAAACAAATCCAGCACCAAAAAAGAATCACTCGAACAAGGATCCTCCCTGATCCAAGCTCGCCCACCGGAAGGGTTTTCCATGTGCTCGAGCACGTTTTAGTTTTAAACTAACTAGGGTCTGCGTCGAACTATTACTATGGCTTATCGTGGCTATCGGCACCATCGATGCGGTATGATGCTCGTGTTGCTGGGTATCCAGATATCAAACAACCATCCATCCTATGCATCCCCACGATATTGATATCGAGCAGATCTCCTCCCCTCCCCTCCTCCACTCAAACACCGTCAGGATTTTCGTTCAGTAAACCAATATTTATCAGCGGTTCCATGATACTTCGTACCCTCCCGTAAAAAGTCGCCATCATCCCACTCCACCATCTAACTACCGATAGTCTATCCACTTCTAACGTTCAGAAACCCAACCCTTCTCTCATTCTCCCCGGAGAGAGAAAGAAAGAAAGATACCCCACCAGAGGGAGGGATACCATACTCGTCAAGAACCGAAGAAGTAAAAAAAAAATAAAAAAAAGTAAAAAAACGGCCACTTCCCCCCCCACTCAATGTACTTCTCTCCTTCCCTCCTTCCCTCCTTCTTTT
Source organism: Tuber brumale (assembly GCA_014065205.1). Taxonomy (NCBI): domain Eukaryota; kingdom Fungi; phylum Ascomycota; class Pezizomycetes; order Pezizales; family Tuberaceae; genus Tuber; species Tuber brumale. Next base: position 71,207 of record JACCEG010000405.1, on the reverse strand, counting down.
TTTTCTTTCCGCTGCTGTAAAAGTAAACTATTCATTGTCTCCCTCCCTCCCTTTCCTGCACTATCCGAGTACCGGTATCGTACTATACAATACCGGTACTCGCCCACTCACTCACCCACGGGGATGAACCCACCTGTACTGTACTGTACAGTGCGGTACAGAAATCCCTCACTCACTCACTCACTCACTCACTCACTCACTCAACTCCCTCATCCGTGGAGAACTATAATTCAATCTACCTTCGTCACATGTTTGTTTCGCTTACAACGATGGCTAAATTGTCCATAGCCTTCCCAACCGGTAAATCTAGTTACCTGTAGTAGGTATCAATAGTTGAGGTTCGAAGCTCCCAGCAGCATTGTATATAGTACCTCCAGTACCGTACATTATTAATACAGGACATACAGTACAGTACCGGAGAAAGGAAAAAAAATAGAGTTTTATACACTTTGAATGTCCCTCTCTCTCTCTCTCTCTCTCTCTCTCTTTTTTTTTTTATCATCCCATGTCTACTTGTATTCATTTGTTGTTCTTTTTACCTGAAAAAAGAAAAAAAAACCCCTTATTGCTCGCTCGCTTCTTCTAAGCATTTTGGCCCTATCACTCACTATCCTTCTCCGTTCTACTCATATAGCTAGTATAGTAAAGTAGATTAAGTGAAGTAAGTAACATAGATTAATTCTCTTTTTTCCTTCCCTCCTTGGCGGAGGGGGGGGTGGGGAGCAAGGAGGTTCACCGTGTGGCCATATTTACCCACAAAATCACACGTCGACCGCGCCCTATGCACAAGATATGATGATACAGTACTGTACTGTACATTCCCGGTACCGAGAACTTTGAACCTCCCTAGTAAAATGCTGGGGCACATCGTGCGCTCAAGGCTAGGTAGGCGTTACGGTGGGCAAGAGTGTGTGCTACCGTACGGGACTATATCACGATGGATGGGGAATAGAGGGGAATGCTTCTTTTTTCGCCTATCATACAAGTATGATACCGGTATTACCGGTAATACGTAGGCTTTGACTCCCCTTCTATGGCCGGGTGTCTGGGCTAGCAGCTTGTCTTAGATCTTCTGCTTTGTGTGGTGCCGGCCATACTGTACTGTATGTACCATGCCACACGTTATTAGCCTTTTCATATCATACCAGTAGTTTAATCATGAGTATCAAAATGCGGCATGCATTATTCAATAAACCAAATGCGAACAAAACAACAAAAGCCCTCCCTTTTTCTCAGAACAAGTCAGGAGGAAAAAAAAGAAAAATACGACAGGATAATCAGATAACCACTCGAACAGCAGGCATCAAACAGGAAGCAAGCATGAGAGGGGGGGGACGGGGGGAGATAAACTGAAATTTAAACATTCCTAAAAATACAGGATACATACGGTTAAGCGTATCGACGTCAACATTGGTGTTTGTGCTGAGGGGTGATAAGTGGAGGGAAGGGGTGAGGGAGAGAGTAGGAGGGGATCTAGATAGTGATATATATATACATGACCCTCAGGGGAAGAGAAATTGAACCGAACCGAACCGAACTTGAAAACTGGGAATAGTATTCAATAGCGCAAAGGGGAAGGAAAAACAAGGATAACAACCACCATATTTTTTTGGTTTGGAAAAAACAAGAAACCCCCCCGCCAACCCCATCGACTGATGAAAAAGTATTTGAGAATTCGGGAGAGCAAGGAGAACAAGAAAAGCACCTCCTGCACTATTCGGTGAGAAGCAAGAAATGGGGTTCGTGCATAAACTGCCAAAGGGGAGAAAATGGATGGATAGACAGGTTTTCCAAAAGGGAAACCGGAACCTGGGAATGGAGTTCAAAAAAAAGGGCAAATAAAGAGCACATAAGCAGACCCGAACATGATTGAAAATGCACGACAAGAAACGCGGATATAGTAAGAAAAACACCCCGCCAAAAAGACAAACCAGAGAACAGGAAAAAACGTAGTCGAACCGGAACCATAAGGAAATAGCAAAAGGAAATGGAAACAAATCGCAGAAAACCGAAACGGGCCCGGGCGAATCAATTCGTTACAAGTTTCGATGACTCTTCTCCCCAGGCCCATCCAGCGTCTCATGTCCTTTGCCTCCCTGCCAACTGCCAACGGATGGCGCCGTCCACCCAAATTAGAAAGGAAAAGACATCCACAATAACCAGCCCACCCCATGTCAGACACTTCACAAACCATTGCGTCTACCCCGCTTGACCCCATCTCGAAAACCAAAGAGACCCCAAAAACTGCTCCCTTCGCCCAAACAAGCATGACTGAATTATATGATATTAGCGATGGAAATCCGGGATGATGCTGTCGGTGCTGGAGCCGATCGACCAGACCCCCCCACTCCTCCATTCCAAGGTACTGGCGCAAGCTGGTGTTGGTGCGGGGGTGGCGGTTGCTGTTGCTGGTGCTGGTGTTGCTGTTGCTGTTGGCGTTGTTGTTGCTGAGCATGTTCTCTTGCAGCCTTATCATGGGCCAGTTCCTGAAGCATCCTCTCTAATCGGGGCCACCCACCCCAATCCGCTGCTTCCTCTCTCGAAAGGCTCGCAGGAGGCTCCGCGTGTCCATTCGTATGGGAATAGTCTTTGCCATTGGCCACAGGGGTCTCGTGACCTGGAGAGCCATGATTCAAAGCCTGTCCAGTCTCACTTCCATTCCATACCCACGAGGATTCCGTGCTTCCCTGAACATCCCCGGAAACCAGTGCCATCATCCCTTCATCATGTGCCAAACTAACTCCTGCATCGAGCTTCTCCATCAATAACCGAAGGAAGCCGTAAAGATTCCTGCCACAGGCGACATTTACATCCCTTATTTCGCCGATCGCATTGCTAACTTGTACGCATACCAGAGCCTCGTTATAAAACCCACGGAAACATAAGAACAATGAGCAACGCCAGATATGAGTGCAGATCATTGTAGACGCACATGTTGCTATCATGTTCTGCCATCCTGTACCGTAGTCGTATTGCATGGCACGAGATAGGAAATGAACTGTGTCTTTGGCAGCCGAGACACAAGAATCCAAGGCTGCCACACGAGCCTCAAAGGGACATAATGTGGACAAGTTATGACGATGAAGCACTAACCGGCAGTTTTGAAGATGGAATATAGGGGATAGGTGTCGGGGTTCAAGAGGGTTAGGATGGTTAATATGGCAATTTGCAGGGAATGCCGACAAGCATGATGTGAAGTGAGTATCAAAGCAAGCTAGATTTTGAGGAGATATGACAGGTGATTGAAGGTTTTTCAACAATGGTCCGATAAGACGAACCACGTGAATAGTTGTCAGAAGGAAATTCGCAGGCTGTTGTGATGAGCCGTTAGGTACCAGTAAGCCTTCGTCGTAGATGAAATGGTCATCAAGGGCACAAGGTAGAGAAATATCACAATCTTGGTCTTCGATCAGCAGGACTCGCCCGAGCTCGACAGATAAAAGCCTGTAAAAGGAATATCAGCACCCGGTAATTTCAATTTGAACCTTCTGCGCAACCCGACGACGATGCGAAACTTACCGATCCCACACATATATTCCCCACCAAACCCGACGGCGCATCTCTCCCTCGACAACTGGCCATGGCCCACTCTCCCGATGCAACCCTATGTCTTGCGCAATTCTGACGGTCGAGCCCAACCAAGTCCAAGCGGCGGATTTACAATTTAACTCTGTGAGGAAAATACTGGTAAGTAACGCTGATCGTGCATGGTCTATCGTAAATTCGTCGTTAAACAAATCCGTCAATTGCCGAGAATATCCAATAAACGATCTTCCATTGTCGGGATAACTCGCTTTTATCTGTGGATCCACAGTATAGAGCAAACCACAAGCAAATACGGCAAACAGCACAGACCCCCAATAGGGCGGAACTCCCGACAAATCACCTTGCTTCCGCACCTCCTCGTAACGTTGCACAAACTGCGGCCAATGAAGAATAGGGATGACTGAATGTATCGTCTGGTAATACTGGGCCAAAATAGCATCTGCGACTGATTGTGGAGGAAGCTCTGGAAGCGGTGGAGAAAAATTGGATTGAAGTCCGACCTGTCTATAGGGTGGTGGAGGTTTGAAAACACCTCGGCTGTAATTACGGAGGTGCGCCCGGACGTCAGTTAGGTCCTGGGTAACGGGTGGTCGAGGTCGCCTTTGTGGATTCGAGTTTAGGTCAGGAACCGTTATAGGAATATCTGAAGCATTGCCATCTGCGCCTCTACCCTCCAACATGTTCTCCTTTGCTTGCTGCCCATTCGTAAGTTTTCGAATTTGTTCCTTTGCTACGAGTAGCTGTTTCTCGAGATCCTGCACCTGTCTTTACCAGCGGCCGTCAGCACCCCATGCCCCGAGCACCAACACCTAAGGAAATCAGATTTACTTTATCGATGACATGCGACGGTTAGTCTCTTTGGTGAATTGGCATTTGACATTCCTTGAAGCGCATTCCGAACAGCTCGCAACATCTGTGGCATCGCACTGTTCGGCAACAAAAGTAAAGAGTAAGCTCATTTGTCTAATATAATGCTCGATTCGGGGGATAGCGATGAGAAATCCAAGAAATTTCAAGTGAGAAGTAGAAAAATAAGATAGACCTTGACTTTGCGCTCTCTACACGCATCGCAAGAGGGATCCTTCCGCCGCTGTCGATAAGCCCTTTTCTGCGTTCCGGTCATTACTTGACCCGGATGCATTGGCGTTCCAGCAGATGGTGAAGGCATTTGTCCGTCGCGAGAAGGGCCAGGAGAAACAGAGTTCGAATTATATGGCTGAAAAGAAGGGTGATTTGAATTGTTGATACCCATATGTTGACTCTGAGCGCTGGCGGTGACCGGAAGTGGAGCCGATGAGGGAGTGTTCATACCCGGGTCATAGGAATGCATTCCATTTGGCGGAGGAAGTGTACCTTGAAAAGGCGGGTGCCGAATTGAATTTGTTCTGTCTTCCATGATGCTATCTTTGCGGTTTCTGCAGTCCAGAAGGCTAAGGCAATGCTTGCAGCCGTTAGACGATGTGGTCGTTTAGGGACGTTGTCACGGGAGACGAAGATGCAGTCGAGCAGAGAGACAGAGGGGAAACGTTGAAATTGGATATCTTTTTTTCAACAGCAGGGGCGAAATTGCATGCATTCAGCTGACTCCAGACCTTGTCAAGAAGCCGGATCTCAAGTGTCTCAGTCCTCGTCAATCTTGGGCAGCGTAGCGGTAGCTGTAGAGCAACAGAGGCGTCACAACAGCTCTGGATTACCAGCTCAGGGGGGACTGTGAAATGCGCAATTCGGTGAGGTAGTTCACACAATGAAAGACGGAAGAAGATGGGCAGAATGAGATTTTAGTAAAAAAAAAAAGATGAAGGGGGAGGGCGGATCCCTTTTTCCTTTTTTTTTCTTTTCTTTCTTTTTCCCTCTTCTTGGGAAGGCCTTCTCTTAGAAGGGGCTGCACGAGATGACTTCTCTTTTTTTGCCAGTGGTCTCCCACTCTCTTTTTTTTTTCTATTGTTCCTTTCTATCCTTTTTCCTTTCCGGGGAGGTTTTTTTTATTTCCTTTTTCCCCGTTTTTCTCCCCTTTTCCTTTCTTTTCTTTTTCACCTTTTGCACAGTTCCTCTGCAGCGGGTACGCTTGGGTGGTGGTCGTGAAACGAGTAGGCCGAGAGGCGTTGGAAGATGTGGATGAGGAACGAACGAGGGAGGAACAGGAGCAACACTGCAACAGCGAACGGGGAGAGAGAAAAAAGAATGATCAAGCAAACCAAATAAAGCGGAACCGACCACTTACAGCGGCGGCGGCGATGACAACGACACAACCGGAGGCAGTGGCAGGCAGGCAGAGAAGGGCGGAGGCAGGACAAAAAAGAAAGGCACTTAGCAGCTGGTGCGGTAGGCAGCTACCTGCCCGTTGGTAACGGAGAGTTGGGTTTTGGAAAATGAAGCAAGAAAAGGGCCCGGATTCACAAGATGATCCCCGACCTCCCGTCCTCACCCGGAGTGAGGAGAGCAGCAGTGCCGTCAGTGGTGGAGAAGAGCGAAGAAAAAAAGAAGGTTTTTCTTATGAGCAAGGAACACTGTAGAATGGAGAGTGCAGTTTGGTTGATACAATAGTACTCGTACAGTGGACCAGCGGCTTTCTTCCTCACCTCTCTTATTGAATGAAACCTTTGTTATCTCTCTTTCTCGCTCTCTATCTCTCTCTCTCCCGTTCACTCACGCTCACTCACTTGCTCAACTCTCCGGTACTTACTCACCCGTTCAGTCACTCACTATCCCAACTGCAAATCGCAAACTCCCGACCCTTGTGGCTAGAATCTCATACTGCACCCTACCTACCGTGACCAAGGTCCCCACGGCACTCCAGACGCCTTCCTGCTCTTCCACTCGCAAACTCGCTCCGATCGCCCAGACCGGAATCTTACTCGTACTCCCTGGCTCTTGCTTCCCGGCTTCCGGTTCTTCTCCCTCACTAGCCCGTACACCCTACCGTTACCTGCCATGCCCTTACGGGGCAAATGGGGAGAGGGAAGAGAAAAAGAAAAAAGAAAAAAGAAAAAAAAGAGGAAAGGAAAGGAAAAGAAAAAGAGCTGTCCTAGTACTCGAGTAAGCAGTCAGCCATTCGCTCAAACATCAAACACCGCCACTCTACCCACGACTACCGGTACTCGAGTACACCCTCTGCAGTGCCCAAGATAAAAAACAAAACGAGCTAAGCTATGACATGATGCGCTCCCGGTATTAACTGCGAGACTAGCACAAAGGTTCGTAAAGGGTGTGTGTGAAGGAAGGGGGGGACAATCAATGAACCTCTGCCGTACGAGTATTAGGCCCTGCTGAGCTGGGAAGAATGGGACGAATGTGAGCGATGGAGGGGGCCGCCGTGCTGTAAGACACAACGGGGCGGACGCAAGGCAAGAAAGAAAGACAACTAGACCATGGTGGCTCCCCAGTTACCGACTACCGAGGGCAAAGAACATCGCCCTAAAAAGCACGCCAGCTCCTTCCCTGCTCGTGCCAGGTATGCGCATAATATACTATTATATTAGTGTTATTAGAGACTTTGCGATTTTGCATCCAGAGTCAAATCCAAGCCATCTCATTGGCCCAGAACCCTGTTTGACCCACATCCAGAGTCTTTTCGCAAAGTCTCTAATGGGTTCCTAAGCCCACCCCTCCACGATTGCCTGCCCGTCCGTTTGATGAGTTTTTAGTCGGTGCTGCCCGCCCACCTACCGAAGGCGTGTGCATAATATAATAATACCGGTACTCGAGCACCCTTATTCCACGGTGATCCATATTGCATAGTATCACCCGTCCGCAACTGTGCTGTAAAATACGATGGTGGTTGAGTGCCGGTGTGATAACTCATGAGAGGAACAAAAATGTGTAATATGTTGTTGATGCTGGGAGCACATGATAAGGGGAGAGGAAAAGTGGGAAGGGGGATGCTAATCACGTAAGCCACGAACCAAAGGACGAGAGACTCCAGCTACGGTAACGGGTACGATTCGAGTGTGACAGAGTGACTTGCGGGATTCAAAGCACTCGCCGTGCCATCATCTTCGTCCGTTAGTGGCTTGGAGAGGCCGTGGCACCCGAAAAAAAAGCTACTCGAGTATCCCAGCTGAGGAAGGGGATTGCTGTCCACACTGCCGGCATGGGGAAGTGGCACGCGGCAGGCACGGGCAAGAAGACTTTTAGAACCTTTCCCGCGAGTGAGTGGCTGACTGACTGACTGACTGACTGACTGAAAATTTAATGAGAAAAAAAAAAAAAATCCTTGTCACGATGGGTGGACAGCCACAACAAACAAATCACTGGACGGTCTTGAGTAACTCAGAGTGCGGATGTGCTTCCGTACCGTATGCTGTACTATACCGGTACCAAGCATCTCTCCCTCTCCCTCCTTCCCTCCTCCCTCCCTCCTCGTTCCTTCCCCTCAGCAAAAAAATTTTGCACCCCGGCTATGGCACCGGGCACTTGAAATCAACCCTCATGTGCAATTCTTTTACTTACATAATACACACGAGATAGTGGGGCTTGGCAAAAGTAACTTCTAAAATGACAATACCGGTACGGTACATGGGTAATTCGAAAATTTACGATCTCTAGTAATATTGCTCTTATTAAGGGTTAGAAAACATAGAATTAGGGAGGAGTGCCTTCTGAGCACCCCCCCATGAAGCTATACCGGTATCTTCCTAAAGAAGTGGTTGTCGTTGAAATTTTTCGAAAGCTATTCTTGTCATGCTTTTTAATTGATTTCAAGTACCCAGCACCATAGTCTACATTCAAAAAGGAGGAAAAAGTATGAAGAAAAAAAAAACCCGAATATTACTATAGCAGAAGGGAAAGAAGAAGCCGATTGTAACGGTGTAACTTCCAAATGCTTGGTACCGTGGTTCCTCGGATGGTCCTTCATCACAAGCCCCCTTCCACAGCGTACGATAATATACTATGGAGAAATGGCAGGAAGACGAGAAATTTGCTAGAGAGATATATATATACCGGCACCGGCACATTGCGGTCGTACAGTCCACACAGTGATGATAATACTGACACATGCTCTTCCTGTTCGTTCCGGTAACCGGCATGATACCGTATGGCTGGCTCTTTCCGACTCGTTTCCCTTCCCCCCTTCCCTTCCTTATTTGCTTGTTATTGTCGATACACTTTGCCATCCTAATATTTGTCCCAATACCCCACGGCGTCGCCCTCAAGCATTCTAACGAACGGGGATCTGAGCCTCCTTTTCTCTTTCTCCACAAGGCCAGGTTAGATGAAGTCCATTAGATTAATCGCCTCCTAGGTTCTCTGGTAAACCCGGAGACACCGCGGTACTCAAATCAGTGTTTGAGTGCAGGGCAATGATACGGGGAACCGTAACCTAGGTACTGTAAGACTTGCAGTTTAAATTATCTGTCGACTGATCGCCCTGATTATCCGGGGAGGATGTCGGTGTCCGGCACTTCGCCCGAATGAAACTCGATGCTTATGTTCTTAGCCTTGCTTGTTCGCTGGGTTAGTTGCTCGTGGTTAGTTAGATTTAGAAGGTGTGTGCGTATGGGCTCGTGCGCTCAAGCATTCTGACAATTTAATGTCTGGATCCTGTCGGAGGATGTGCTCCTTGGCACCGCTTAGCCAAGAAATAACTTTACCAATCTATAGAGGAACAAGGTTTTCCTTGTGACGGGTGCCCATCTCACTTAACCGACTTATTGGATCATGCAACGGATCGCTCAAGGCCTCGAACATGGGGGGTGGATAATCCTTAACTTTGGCTAAGCATGAACATGGGATTCAAGGTCGAGGAATTGTGTGCCTAATCTGCCAAAAACATTTTTGCACAACATAGCCGAAAGCTGTGAACCATCGAACATGTATTTGGTATGTCCTGGACGTCCTCGTGGGCAGAGGAGGGTGTGGAATGGGGATTAACAAGGCAATAAAATATGCCGGAATCTGACTCGCTGGCATCTGTTTTGAGGTTAGGATACCGAGAGCAGGGCGCAATCGCCCCAGAAACGGCATTTTCGGTAAATTCCGCCAGTGGGTGCGCTCCCGCATGCCCGTTCTGCCGTGCTCCGAAGGTAAGAAAAAAGCACCAGTTACCCAGTGATCGCATGCCATCACTACAAAATCCGATGATGGTATTCTCTTTTGTGCATGTTGACCTGCGAGGGGACCTGCGAGGGGACATACAGCACACACTCCAGCCGACGTCCTGGTTCAATTAATGTATCATATGCCGCCTGGCTCCCTCCCATGCATGGGTGACAAAGGCAAAAAAGAAATCGTGGATTCGGTACTCGAACACTTGGCTATTTGCAACCGGAACCTTCATACCGAAAGCCATCACTTCCGCGCCTCCCGACGGGTGACATAGATGGAAGCCAGCGAGACAGAGGGCGAGTCTCATGAGCTCAGCAGCAAAATCTGCGAAGACAAAGTGTAAGCTCTCTGCTTCTGCTGCAACATCCCACACAGTTCGTTTGCATCCCTTCAATTAACGTACCGTATATCCTCCTTAGCCTTTGAGTCGGTGAAGTTGGAATGGGAAGATGGAATGATCCGAGTGTTTGACCGTGTGGTTGCACCGGCCAGACCCATGTTGGTTGTCAAGGCGCCGGTTTTTTCTGGGGTTGGGTCAAATATCCGTGGCAGAGCAAGCTGAAGGGGAATGATTCCCATTGGCTATTTTTCCCAACGAAGAAGGGGTGTCCTGGTATGGTACTCGAGTACCGTATGTGCTCGAGTAATCAGCATACATTAAAATTCATTCCGGGAAACTTTCCTTATCGTTTTTTTTTGTTGAGTTCCGCTTGTCGGCGTTGAACGTTGCTGGATGTTCTTTATTTCCTTTTTTCCCTTTTCTCCTGCCTCGATGACTTGTTGTGTTTGAGTGGAGCAGAGTTAGCATGCCAAGCCGGCAGTCAGTCGATGGAGGGATGAAGGGAGCCCTACTCGTACTGCGCAAGGCATATACGAGTATAATACGGATTCCAACAGATTGTTACTCGAGTACAATGCTGTAAAATACCGGTGCAGTGCTCGAGGTAGGTACGAGTCCCGCCAGAGAGTGCCCCAGCTGCGGTGCTCGTGCTTGTGCAGCCTTTTCACGGATTCCCCTTCTCGTTTCTTGCCTCCCTCCTCTTCACAAGCTTGGGGGCGGCGGGGCCATCCACCAACCCACCCCCTTCCCCAACATACCATAATCTTGCACGAGATAATTAGCCCGATATCTTGCAAATCCTTTCCGATCCCTCCCACCTCCCCTTCCACTCGCTCGCCTTTCGGTCCAGCCCAGCTTGCACCGTGACTTCCACGTTCACTTTTCGTGAGACCCGATATATTACAGAACCCATCAGTTTTGGTCGAGGCTTCGGCGCCCCATCAATGGCAACAGCAAGCCAGCACACCTCGTGAATAATTGGCGGGACAAAGTACAAGTGCCCGGGGAGGTGTTTCGTACGAGACAGGGATAGTTAACCAGCAGAATACCGGTAGGCCCTGTCTCGTGCGAAAACATCTCCCCTAGTACTTGCACTAGGAGAGCGAACGTACCTTGGCCACCGTCGGGCGTTTTTCCAGATTGCGACTGAGTTTTTTTTGTTTCAGGTGGACGTTGTCTTTTTTCTTGTGCAACGCAACCCGGGACAAAAAGAGTGCAGGTTGCAGCCGAAACAACCGGCTCCATAACGATCCCTTGGTCTCACGAAGAGTGACAATCAACTTCCTTTTCCTTCTTTACCATACCGGTAGATTACCGTTATCTTGTCACACCAATTGCCGTGATTCCAACTCGGTCACGGGGTGACAATGAGAACAGCTTAGGAAAGGTTCCGACGGAGACGCCACATTTTATCCCTTAGGAAAAGTATCTTAAAGTGCTCGTGCCTGTGTAGTGCCTTACCCCGGGTACTCTGAGATCCAACTACTGGTGGCCTTTTTCGGTCCTCTATTGGCTTTTTCCTTTCTTCTCCTGGGGTAGGCGCACGTCGTGCTTCGTTGTGTTGTGTGCCTCCGGAATAGGAGAAATCCAACCACTTTTTTTCACCTAGATCAAAGTTCGTATCGTACGAGTATCCAATATTAGCACTTGCACACACCATCCCACTATCCAAGCTGTATTGTTGGCAAGGAGACACCGTGTTTGTGGAGAAATATACCTCTCAGCAAGGCTACAATATACATCGGATAGAATTTTGAGTGAGGATATACACATCTCAAATCTGGAGAGGACTGATATCTGCGGCTGGTGTGGGTATTTGAAGTCCTTCCGGTACTGGAAAGCCGAAACGGCGGGGTGCCCTGAGTGCAGTATCGTATGATAACTCGAGTACCATCCACGGGGGGGGGGTTTGAAGAACGTTAACTCGCTCAGTGTTGGCAGTGACCAATGGTCACCCTCAAAATCTCGTGGTCGCTGGTCGCCCCCTTTATGCCATGATTAGTGGTCAGGCCTAATCACAGTAGGGGTCAGCGGAGTTTAGGTGAGGGTTTGTGTTGAATTTGGGAGGGATGCTGGAGAGGGGAGATGAAGAACTTGAATGTGATATAATTGAAGGGAGGGATTTAATAGTAACAGATAATAAGAGGGAAGAAGGAAAGCTATAGAAAAGAATTGAGAGAAAGATTAAAAAAGAAATCTAAATATACAACTACTGATAGTTTTCCAAGGAGAAACTCTAGCTTAACAAACCTGCTTGTCAGGTAATGTGTTTCAGCTGGAGGGAGGTACTAGCATGCTACTACATGATAGATACAATAGAGATTGTAGGAAGAGGTTTATATAAAACTAAGGAGTTAGACAAGAGGATAGCTCTTCATACAACTATCTATTATTATTTCCTATCAGTAACTTTAAGAAATCAAACCTGTTAAAGCTCTAAATATTTTGTCTTCTTATAGTAACTCTTATTACTGTCTTGCTATGATGGAAGTATTCTATATACTCCTACAAAGTACAAAGTATTAGGCATATGCCAATCAGAGAAGTACACAGACCTCTCAGTAGGGTAACTGTGCACATACTCGCAATTTACTGAAGTCAAACACCTCCCCCTGGTTCTCTTATAAAGTTCACATATTATTAGTAAGATTTCGATAGTTGTATTCTGTAATTAAAATATTACATTTGTAGAGCCCACTTCATGATACTGTATATGTCGCCACTGTCTGTCTGACTGTATACCATTCACAGAATATATATGAGGGAACTTTTGGCAATATCGGAGAAGTAGAATGGAAGAAATCTGGTAAAGGTACACAGAGCTAGTCGACTTCAAGATTATACTTTCTAAATTTAGTCCAAAGGTGATAGGACATTTTTAGTGAAATACTCTAAGAGATTACTACAATGGTAAAAGCAACTGTGAGTATACCAAGTCTACCAATACCCTTCTGAGATCAAATATAAGTTGGTTGGTCCTAGTAATAAGACTTCTTTATAAAGGCTGGCAGATCAAGGTAAAGTATCCTCAGATAGTAAGACCTATATAAGTCAAAGACATATAAGAGATTGGCATGTTGGGCTTGAACCTGCAATTGGCATAGGTAACTAGGCATGAAACTTGATTACTTCATTCCAGAAGAAACTACTGAAATGATAGTCAATATGACTAAAGTAATAATAGAGTCCATACTGTTAATATATTGGAAACTTCTGTTTAGTGAAATAAATCCTAGTAGTGCGGTCCTCTCAGTAGAGGGAAACCATTCTGAGACTAATAAAGGGTGTGAGAGGTTTCAGGGTTAAATAGTATTTGCACTTATGAAATTCCAAACATTTGTGTATTAATGTCAGAGTGGTGCAGTTATGTCCAGAAAGTAAGGATCCCTCGGCGAAGCAACTGCACAATTGTTAGGCATATGGAAATCCGAGACATGTGCACAGACCCACGGTAGGGTAACTGCGCACAGACCCTCGATTTTCTGGAGTGCCAACACGCCCCTCTGGCCCCCTTATGGGGCCCGCACGTCATTAGCGAGATTTCGAGAGTTGCGTCCTATAACTAAAAGGTCACATCAATGAAGCCCACTTCATAACACCATATACGTCGCCGCCGTCCATCCGACCGCATACTGTTTGCAGCATATATGAGAGCAGACCGTTGGCGACATCTGGGAAGTGGAATGGAGGAAACCCGTGGGAGGGGCATTGAGATAGTAGGTTCCAAAGTTAGGCTTCCTAAACTATGGGCCAAAGGTGACAGGACGTTTTCGGCAAAATACTCCAAGATGATATCCCAATAGTAGAGGCTATTAGGAGTATACCGAATCCACCCATACCCTTCTGAGATTAGCAGTAGGTTGGTTGGTCCTAGTAATAGGACCCCGCTACGGAGGCCGGCGGACCAAGGGGAAGCATGCTCAGAATAGAAGACCTAGATAAGTCAGAGTCCCTTGAGACGTTGACATGTCGGGCTCGGACTTGCGATTGGCACTAGGTGGCCTGGCATGAACTTGATTACTTCATGACCGAAGAGACTACTAGAATGATGGTCAATCAGAGTAGAGTAATATAATAGTCTATGCGGATATCTAAGTTGGAGGCCTGTTAGGCGGACGCCAAACTCAAGTATATAACTGAGGGACGTAGGCCAAAATCTTTGTTCGGAGAATCTGTCGAGGAAGGCTCGTCTTGATAAAAAGTAAGGTAAAGATTTATGAAGTAAACAATTTATATTGATAAGATCTCTTCTCCGTTGCTTGATGATGTCTGTAAAGCATGGGAGGCACTTCGATATTTATATCCCGCGTCTGAGTGTTCGCGGACTACTTCTAATTACTATGCCTCCGAAGTACCAGTCTGGTTTTAATACGCAAACGTCCAGAATCTTATAAGTGCGAACACCGTTTGACCCTGAAACTTATCACACCCTTTCGCGGACTCGGAATAGTATCCCTCTGTTGAGATGACTGCTCTATTTGTTATACCAAACAGCTGTCTCCAACTTAGATGTCCGCATAGACTTTTATATGACTTTAGTCTTGTTGACTATCGTCCAGTCGTCTCTTCGGTCATGAAGTGATCAGGTTCATGCCGGGCCACCTAGTGCCAATCGCAAGTCCGAACCCAACGTGTCAACGTCTTAAGGGGTTCTGACTTATCTAGGTCTTCCTTTCTGAGCGTGCTTCCCCTTGGTCCGCCGGCCTCCGTAGAGGGGTCCTATTACTAGGACCAACCAACCTACAGCTGATCTCAGAAGGGTATGGGTGGATTCGGTATACCCCTAATAGCTTCCGCTACTGGGATAACCTCTTGGAGTATTTCGCCGAAAACGTCCCGTCACTTTCGGCCCATAGTTAGGAAGCCTAACTTTGAAGCCTACTATCTCAATGCGCCTCCGACGGATTTCCTCCGTTCCACTTCCCAGATGTCGCCAAAGGTCCCCTCTCATATATCCTGCGAACAGCATGCGGTCGGACGGACGGCGGCGACGTATATGGTGTTATGAAGTGGGCTTCATTGATGTGACATTTTAGTTATGGGACGCAACTCTCGAAATCTCGCTAATGACGTGCGGGCCCCATAAGGGGGCCGGAGGGGGGTATTGGCACTCCGGTAAATTGAGGGTCTGTACGCAGTTACCCTACCGTGGGTCTGTGCACATGTCTCGGATTTCCATATGCCTAACAAGGCCGCTGTTTGGCATAACAAATAGCGCAGTCATCTCAACAGAGGAATACTATTTCGAGTTCGCGAAAGGGTGTGATAAGTTTCAGGGTCAAACGGTGTTCACACTTATAAGATTTTGGACATGTGCATATTAAAACCAGAGTGGTACTTCGGGGGCATAGTAGAGAAGTAGTCCGCGAACACTCAAACGCGGGATATAAATATCGAAGTGCCTCTCGAGCTTTATAGACATCATCAAGGAACGGAGAAGAGATCTTATCAATATTAAATTGTTTACCTCATAAATCTTTACTTTACCTTTACCTTATCAAGACGAGCCTTCCTCGACAGATTCTCCGAATAAAGATTTTGGCTTACGTCCCTCAGTTATACTAGAGAGTGGCGTCTGCCTAATTGTATATTGATAGTTCTCCTGTTACCAAGGCTTACTATATGAACTACGAGTTCACTGCAAACCCCACCCTCACTTCAGACTTTGATTACATTTTCGAAGCACTTCACTATCCCATCTATATTCAGATATTCGAAGAGGTCTTCGATAACGAGTTATTTGAAATCGAAGAAGAGTTTATCACAGAACCCTCGGGGTTCACAATACCTTTTAGGATCCCAATGTGGGATCAATTCAATCGCATATATCGTATCTGGTATGGACCAGACTTTCAGTGGAGTTCCACCAAGTCAGAAACCTTCGGTGAGTGGAGTACCCAGTACTCTGATAACAAGAAATCAGGCACAGCCATCTGAGGGCCAGACATCCCCTCGGCTAGGGCCTGACAAAATCCTTATATGTACTATGAGTACATTCTAAACCTCGAGAAAAGGGAAATTCAGATTCTGAGTTCAGAATCAGATCAACCGAACCCTCTTATACCTACACCTCTAGAGTATCTCCAGCATTGGATACCTTACATACAATTCTTTAAACCCTTTAAAGGATATCAAGAACTCTGGTACGAAGTACCAGAAATCACGCATCCAGGACTATTAGAGCAATTAGCCTACCTGGAAAGCATCACAATGGTTGAGATACCTCAAGGCGCGAGAAAGAGGATAATGGTGGGAGAACCCATGGACACCCACCCAGATACGACAGATAAAACCGATGATTCGGCAATATGGAGCCACTCTCCGCCAACACCTCAAGAATCTATATTCCGGAGAGGACATGCCCTGACTCACCGATCCTCTAGTATTGCAAGCACTCATTGGATATCAAGGGCCTCTATGCCTAAACCAGGATGAGACCATGCTGCAAACATAGCCAGGTTAGCTGCCCGTCCTGGAATAACCTTGGGTCGGATAAGGCAAGATATAGACACCTCACTCGACCAAACTAACATTGCCTTCAAACATTTGAAGGGAGCTACCCAAGATAATACCTTAAAATTAATTAAGATTCAACAGCAAATCGCAGATGGACAAGATGTCCATGATAACGATATTGCAATCTTGCTGATGCAGCTGGCAGGCGTGGAAAGCAAAGTCAAGGAGATACAAGAGGAAATGCTACAGGAAGTGGCAAGGAAAATAGACACTCAAGATAGGCATCAACAGGAACGTGAAGAGGTAACCACGAGGTTACATGGAATACTCGGGGAAGAAAGCCAGGCAGCATCAGCCCGAGATCAAATGTTTTAGAACAAATGGTCATCAACCTAAGGGCGGAATTCCCAGAATTCTGAAATCAATGCACTACACGGGAAAGAGAAGTTAACTGTACCCTAGGACAAATGCATCTAGACCAGACTACTCACCAAGCGGAGATTCGCAGGTCACAAGACCAGCAACAGCAGCAGAATAATGAGACAAATAATACCCTAAAAGTATTAACGGCGTCAATAAATAGGATGTGGGCTACCGTACCAAGTCCTGAAGCTGCAGGTCCTGCATCTTTACCCGCTGTCCGGGAAACTGATGACGAAGAATACTACGCTCCGCCTACAGGGAGAGATAAGGGAAAAGACAAAGCAGCCACTGATGCATCCCCCTCAGGTGCCCAGGGAGGTGTTAGGCATATGGAAATCCGAGACATATGCACAGACCTACGGTAGGGTAACTGCGCACAGACCATCAATTTACCGGAGTGCCAACACCCCCCTCCGGCCCCCTTATGGGGCCCGCACATCATTAGCGAGATTTCGAGAGTTGCGTCCCTTAACTAAAAAGTCATATCAATGAAGCCCACTTCATAACACCATATACGTCGCCGCCGTCCGTCCAACCGCATGCTGTTCGCAAAATATATGAGAGGGGACCCTTGGCGACATCTGGGAAGTGGAACGGAGGAAATCCGTCAGAGGCGTATTGAGATAGTAGGCTTCAAGGTTAGGCTTCCTAAACTATGGGCTGAAGGTGACGGGACGTTTTCGGAAGAAATACTCTAGGAGGATATCCCAATAGTGAAAGCTATTAAGGGGTATACCGAATCCACCCATACCCTTCTGAGATCAGCTGTAGGTTGGTTGGTCCTGGTAATAGGAGCCCTCTACGGAGGCCGGTGGACCAAGGGGAAGCACGCTCAGAATGGAAGACCTAGATAAGTCGGAGCCCCTTAAGACGTTGACACGTTGGTCTCGGACTTGCGATTGGCACTAGGTGTTCCGGTATGAACCTGATCACTTCATGACCGAAGAGACGACTGGACGATAGTCAACAAGACTAAAGTCATATAAAAGTCTATGCGGACATCTAAGTTGGAGGCGGCTGTTTGGTATAACAGGTAGTGCAGTCATCTCAACGGAGGAATACTATTCCGAGTCCGCGAAAGGGTGTGATAAATTTCAGGGTCTAACGGTGTTCGCACTTATAAGATTTTGGACGTTTGCGTATTAAAACTAGAGTGGTACTTCGGAATCGTAGTAGTTAGAACTAGTCCGCAAACACTCAGACGCAGGATATAAATATCGAAGTGCCGCCCGAGCTTTACAGACATCATCAAGCAACGGAAAGGAGAGATCTTATCAATATTAAATTGTTTACCTCATGAATCTTTACCTTACTTTATTTTATCGAGACGAGCCTTCCTCGACAGACTCTCTGAAAAAAGATTTTGGCCTACGTCCCTCAGTTATATACTTGAGTTTGGCGTCCGCCTAACAGGAGGTAACCCTGGAGATCTCAGCAACGATGATGACGATGATGATGAGAGAGGAAGAAGGAGAGGAAGTCCTAGCCAGAGAAGATAAGGACAAACACCAGAACAGTCTGGCATGGCAGAAACCCTTGCCAACGCGATGGCGCTAAATATCAAGCGACCATCAGAGCCACCCCCATTGTTTGAAGATAAGCCCGCACAAGACATATATGTCTGGATTCTTCAATGTACCGACTATTTCGAGCGGAACCTGCAAATTTGAGACGATGCCCAGGAACGAGTTATATATGTACTCAGTCATACGAGAGGAGAAATAGTGCTTCCATATACTATTTGGTATAGGAAAGCTATGGATAGACTTCAAGGGGAAACATAGCAACTGAAACTGGCTACGTGGACTCGTTTTGAACACGATATGATCAAACGGTTTGCCCCAGTGGAAGCCGAGTGACTAGCACTTCGAGCTATCAAGCTAGTCGACTACGATGGCAGTATTGAACGTTACCTAATGATCATGCATAATCATAACATTCGCGCACGTATGACTGGAGAGTCCTAGAGGCAGGAAGTTGAAGATAAACTTCTAAAACAAATCATCCGCAGGTTGTCAGCCCTGCAATACACGACGGATCAAGAATGGGAAGAAGCGCTAAGGCTGTGCCGTCGGTTGGAAGAAGGACTTCTGGCCAGAGAAAGAATTGGTCGAGACAAACCGTCTAAGCCCAAAGTAGTCCAGGTGGTCAAAAGAGAAGACCGACGGGACTCTAAACCAAAGCGACAAAGGGAAACTAAACCTTATGTCAAGGGAAGTGGAGACCTACCACGAAAGCGAAAAAGGGACAACGAACCGGAGAAGCCCAGGAAAAGGTTGGGAGGTGCAACCAAGACCACCCACACCAACTTTGACCAGGCCCATACCGGTATCCCGCAGAGTGTGATAGACACTTGGAGGAGAGACGGGGATTGTACATGTTGTGGCAAGAAAAACCACACCTATCAGATGTGTTGGGGAGACGCCCATATATCGGCGGCAACGGTCAGCTCAAGAGCGATAAAAATGGGAATTTGTTGTGCACGGTCGGCTATTGTAAAGCCGAAATTAGCGCGCAGAGTCGCTTCTGCCCAGCAACCAGCCCGAGTGAATAAGATCTGGGAACTGGCAGACGACAAGGAACTGACCTAGGTCAGTTCACTGGCACCAACGGCTACGGCGATTGGGTATTCAGTGTCCATATGGAGCTGGAAGCGAAATGGGAACCCCCTTTGGCTGAGGTATATTGGGTACCGACCATGATGGGGATCGGGTAGTATATGTGCAACTACAGGAATTGAAAGCTCAAAATAATCAAAGCGGCTCGAAGCAAGTCTCTCCTTTCAGGATCAATGCAAGTAGGCTTTAAGTGAAGGGACCCCATGAGGGACTTATGAGCTCGAACACAGGAATCAATATATGGAGAGTCTTGATCAAAAGAGAAGATAGTCAACATACCCACATGGCCTGGGAGCCAACAGTACGAAGTTCCTTGAGTCACCTGATGGTTACCTGCTACCTGTGTGCAAGCAAGGTACTATACCGAAGAAGTTAGGACATAGCAATGCAAGATCTACCTGATAACAAATACACGAGAGGAGGACAACCAACGTGGGCTGTTCCACCTACCACATGAGTCTGAGTCGTATTATACGTATGTACTATCTTGCCTTCTGGCCAGAGTGTGGGATAGGGATGTACCGTTTTGGTACGCAAGGCCCCTCTGAGGGAGCCGGACAGATAACTGAAAACCTAAGGGAAAAGATCAGTGAAAGCGGGAACCCCACACTAGGGGAGTAAAATGGCTAATAACCACCCAAAAATCTGCTATGAGCCTTGGTCTGGCATGTCGGGAGAAGGCATCCAGCCTGAAAACTGGTCGTGCACAATTGCGTATCGGTGAAACGCCGCTTAGTATGTATACCCAGATTCTTAGAGCTAAAGAGTTACTAGTTTGTCTGAGGAGACCTCAATGGTCGAAACTACGCGGGCGTAGTAACAAACATCTTGTTACCTACACCCAACACCAATAATGCCTAAACGAAAGAACCAAGAAAATCTTATCTGTGCTAAGCGCATGGAGTTAGATGCTCCAAAACCAAAACGATACAACTGTCTGGAGGGGATTGCTTACCTCCACATACACGATAAGCGATACAAAGTTAAAGTCTTGTTAGACTCTGGATTCATCGTATTCCTTATCAATAAGGACCTTGTTGAAGACCTTCGCGTTCCTACAGTGGAACGCAACAATGCAGTTGATATCTTATGCTTTGACGAATCGTCAGCCGCCTCAGGAGGGAAGTGTTACACTCTCCCTATTAAATTAGAAATAGGAAAAAAACAACACATCTCTGAAGTGTCATGTGAAGTGGCTAAAGCAGGTCACTATGGAATGATAATTCCATTTTGTTGGTGGCATCGTGAACACCCAGTGTCTCACATACAAGATGCAGAAAATTGAACATTCTCCACAAAATCTTGTGAAAGCTGTGTGGAAGAAGACGAAGGAATAGCAGATATGTTCGAATATGACTAATCCGTTGCTTGGGACCCTAATTCATGCCGCATTGGAAGAATCGGAACCATTGAAAATACGGTGAAACTCGAATCATTACCGAAAGAATACTGGTATTACAAACATTTGTTTGAAGCCCAGACGGCAGAAAAACTATCCCCAAGGCGGACATTCGATCACGAAATCAAGTTGATTCCAGGATCAACTCCCCCCTGAGGGCCAATATATCCACTATCCGAAAAACAGCTTCAGGCTTTACGGGAATACTTGGAGACCATGATCAAACAAGGAAAAATCACTCGGAGCCAATCGCCAGCAGGAGCACCCATATTATTTGTACCTGAGCCAGATGGCAGATTACGCCTAGTTGGAGATTACCAAAATCTAAACAAGATTACTATCCTCAACAAACATCTCCTTCCACTAATGTCTGAACTCAGGGATAGAGTAGCCAGTGCAAAGATCTTCACCAAGCTAGATCTCAAAGACGGTTACCACTTGCTTAGAATAAAGAAAGGAGATGAATGGAAAACTGCGTTCCATACAAGATACGGACATTACCAATATAACGTCATGCCTTTTGGATTGGTCAACGCTCTGGCAACTTTCCAAGATATGATGAACAAGGTACACCAAGAATACTTGGATGTTGGAGTCGTGTGTTATCAAGACGATATTCTTATCTACTCAAAGGATGAAAAAGAACACATCGAAGCTGTCAAGAGAGTTTTACAAAGTCTATCGGACTTTCAATTAGCGGTATCGCTAAAGAAATCGACGTTCCATGCGACAGAGGTAGAATTCCTCAGCTATATGGTAGCAGTCGATGGGGTGTCTATGAGCACCCGAAAGGTGGAATCCATAATGGTTTGGAAAGCACCTAAGTTGGTTAGAGAAGTACAAGTATTTATGGGATTCGCTAACTTCTACTGATGCTTTATTAAAAATTTCTCCGCTATTTGCAAACACATAACTGAGACGTTACAAGGAAATCCAAAGAATTTCAAGTGGAGACTGGAATAGAATACAGCCTTCCAAGAACTGAAGCACCGATTCACCACAGCCCCCATACTCTACCACTTTTTCCCAGAAAGAGAGACAGTGGTAGAAACCGACGCTAGCGACTTCGCACTCAGTTGTGTCCTTTCTCAATACTTTGAGAAAAGGTTACATCCAGTAGCTTTCCATTCCAGAAAATCAAATTCGGCGGAGCGCAATTATGAGATTCATGATAAAGAACTTCTCGCAATCCTCGAAGCATTTAAGGAATGGAGACACTACCTGATCGGAACGGAAAAACCGATTACAGTCTTTACCAACCATCAGAACCTACAATACTTCCTCAACTCAAAAGTCTGGAGTGGCCGCCAAATTCAGTGGGCTCAAAAGCTAGTGGAATACAATTTTCGTATTGTATACAGACCAGGCACAAAGGGCAGAAAGCCGGACGCATTAAGAAGAAGGCCCGAGTATCATCCTGAGGAGGGAGCTACGCATCGTGAACAGAAAATTTTGAAAGAAGAAAATTTCTTCGTATCACTAGTAGCGAGGGTAGGCGATAAAGGAGAAGACTGGGATGTAGATAAGGATTTGTAGTTGGAACCTCGAAGAGGTGGAACAGAACCAATTATTAGGGTCAAAAGATTGCGCAAAAAGGCATACTTGCCAACAAAAGGCTCAAGAATGGCGGCAGGACATGACCTGTATGCCATAGAGGATGACATTGTCTCGAAATATGGCCAAGCATTGATAAGGACGGGTATAGCTGTGGGCTACCCGAAGGAACTTATGGAAGAGTTGCCCTGAGAAGCGGATTAGCGGTCCGAAGCGGAATCTCCACTGGTGCAAGAGTACTCGATGCTGATTATACTGGCAAACTCAAAGTCATACTATTCAACCATAAGGATGTAGACTGCCAAATAAGAATGGGTGATCGCATAGCTCAGCTAGTAGTAGAAAAGGTCAACACCTCTGACATGATGCAAGTAGATGACTAGGAAGATATGGAACGTGGAGCCACAGGATTTGGAAGCACTGTTATAGCGACAAGATCGGTAATCATCAAGGAACAAGAACCTAGTATCAGCTCCCTGCAGGGATTGGCTAAAGACAATGAACACTGGTACGACATTTCAGAAGTACCAGAGAAAGTTCTAATGTCAAATGCGATAATCCTGCAAAAAGGTATGAAGCAGTTCAACTTTGAATTCCTAAGCGAGATACAGGCAGCTATCAGAACAAATGCAGTTTGGAGGCAATGAGGAGAAGAACTTATTAAGTTACGAGACGAAGGAAAGGATTTTCCCAAGGACTGGACCTCAACTGACGATATACTATATTATAAGCAAAGACTGTTTGTACCAAATAGTCAGGCGCTATACACCAAGATCGCAGAATGATGTCAGGATGCAAAAGTTGCAAGACATTACGGACAAGAAAAGACTTTGGAAATAATTATGAGAGACTTCTACTGGAAAGGACTTGCGGCATGGGTCAACGACCAGCTACGATCCTGCGATGAATGCCAATATAACAAATTGCCTAGACACGCTAAGTACAGATTATTGCAACCACCGCAAATACCCTACACAGCATGGGCGTCCATCTCAGTAGACTTCATCACACAACTATCAGAGTCGCAAGAATGCACTCAGATAATGGTAGTAGTCGATCGATTCACGAAAATGACACATTTCATTGGACTACAGACATCGGCTACGGCCAAGGATGTTGCAAACGCATTTCTAAAAGAAGTATGGAAACTACACAGTCTACCAACTGAAATCGTCTCGGACATGGACTCAAAGTTTGCTGGAGAATTTTGAGAATCACGTTGCAAAGCGCTGGAAATTAAGCGAAAAATGTCGACAGCATATCACCTGCTGACTGACGGACAAACTGAATGTACCAACCAAGTGCTGGAAGGATACCTTTGAAGTTGTATCAATTATGATCAGGATGACTGGTATCAGCTACTACCGCTAGCTTAACATGCCTATAACAACTCCTTAACCAACCCTCACAGGATGTCACCATTGTATGCAAAGTACGGTTTCCATCCACAGACAGAGTGGATGAAGTAGCACGAAGCTCAAAATCCACGGGCAACACTCTATGCGAACTGGATTAAGACGATACATGAACAAGCGAAAGGGTCACTAGAAAAGACATGGAAAGGAATGTCAAAATATTGTGACCAGAAAGCTCGACAACAGCCGGACTTCAAGATTGGGAACAAAGTAATGTTAAACGCAAAAAACATTGGAACCCAAAGAAAATCAAAGAAGCTAAGTCCAAAGCTATAAGGTCCTTTTCAGATCATGGAAAAATGCTGATCGCGAGCCTTCAAGCTCAATATATCCGACCGCTGGAATATTCACCCAGTATTCCATGTCACACTATTGGAACCCTACCGCGAGCCAGTTCATGGCAATCGTCAACAACCATCTAGAGAGTTGGAGGACATTGACAGTGATCTATAATGGTAGGTTGAAAAGATTGTAAGAAGCGAGATTCGCTGTCACAGGAAATGAGTACGTGGTCGCTACTAAGAGACACAGAAACTGTGGTACTTCGTTAAATGGCAAGGGTGTTCAGAAGATGAAAACATAGGGGAGCCTGCTACCGGTATGGAAAACGCGGAGGAAGTTGTGGAGAATTTTCATAGTAAAAATCCGAACATGCCAGGAAGGGCAGAAGTAAGATAGTGAGGAAAAGGTTTTCCTACCGTGGCCAAGTAAATGCGGAAGGTTTTTTACCCTGACCACACTGAGTCTTAAAATGTATTTAGAAGAAAATTATAAAAGGTTATAAAGGCATTCAAGGCAAAGCCTAGTAGCAGGTACCACATGTTAGGCATATAGAAATCTGAGACATGTGCACAGACCCACGGTAGGGTAACTGCGCACAGACCCACGATTTTCAGGAGTGCCAACGCCCCCCTCTGGCCCCCTTATAGGGCCCGCACATCATTAGCGAGATTTTGTGAGTTGCGTCCCATAAGTAAAATGTCACATCAATGAAGCCCACTTCATAACACCATATACGTCGCCGCCGTGCATCTGACCGCATGCTGTTTGCAGGTTATATGAGAGCGGACCTTTGGCGACATCTAGGAAGTGGAACGGAGGAAATCCATTGTAGGCGCATTGAGATAGTAGGTTTCAAAGTTATGCTTCCTAAACTATGGGCTAAAGGTGATAGGACGTTTTCGGCGAAATACTCCAAGAGGATATCCCAATAGTAGAGGATATTAGGGGTATACCGAATCCACCCATACCCTTCTGAGATCAGCTGTCGGTTGGTTGGTCCTAGTAATAGGACCCCTCTACGGAGGCCGGCGGACCAAGGGGAAGCATGCTCAGAATGGAAGACCTAGATAAGTCAGAGTCCCGTGAGACGCTGACACGTCGGGCTCGGACTTGCGATTGGCACTAGGTGGCCTGGCATGAAATTGATCACTTCATGACCGAAGAGACTACTAGAACGATAGTCAATCAGACTTGAGTAATATAATAGTCTATGCGAATATCTAAGTTACAGGCCGCTGTTTGACATAACAAATATCGCAGTTATCTCTACGGAGGAATACTATTCCAAGTCTGCGAAAGGGTGTGATAAGTTTCAGGGTCAAACAGTGTTCCCACTTATAAGATTCTGGACGTTTGCATATTAAAACCAGGATGGTACTTCGGGGGCATAGTAGTTAGAAGTAGTCCGCGAACACTTAGAGGCGGATTATAAATATCGAAGTGCCCCCTGAGCTTTATAGACATCATCAAGCAATGGAGAAGAGATCTTATCAATATTAAATTGTTTACCTCATAAATCTTTACTTTACCTTTACCTTATCGAGACGAGCCTTCCTCGACAAATTCTCCGAATAAAGATTTTGGCCTACGTCCATTAGTTATACTAGAGATTGGCATCTGCCTAACAACAATACAACTACCTCTGCTTTCTATCAACCACCATGGCACTACCATATGCCAAAAGAGAAAATGAAGATCGGAATTGATAAATATATGCCCTATATAAGCATTCAGATATGGGGTATAATAAAATTTTAAAAGCTATGAAGGTCTTCAAAGCAACTGTTTAAAAGGTTGTGAAAAGAGCCAGAGAAGGAGGTGGAGATACCCACTATGCTCCAAAGCCTGACCACAAAACCAAGATTACCAATGCCAAAATAAGAGTGGTAGAAGCTATTATTGATGCTGAGCCTCATTTATCATTACGCAAGATCACCCAAACAGTGAATATTGGTCTTGGCAAGACCAGTATAGATAAGATTATATCAGAAGATGGTTTTAAGCTTCTGATACCAAGGAAAAAGCCTTTTCAGAGAAAAGGACAGAAGGAGAAGAGAAAGGAGTTTGCTAAGAGAAGAAGGAATTGGAGAAGTGCATGGAATTGGGTGGTCTTTGTAGATGAGGCTACAATTATCTATGATCCAAATCCTGTAGGCAGGAAGGTCACGATAAGATGTCGTGAAGAGTTGGAAGAAAAAAACTTAAAGCCTAGCTTTAAGTCAGGAAGGACTAGCATTGGGGTCTATGCTGCAATAGTGAAGAGTGGCAGGACTGAGTTAATTCTTGTGAGAAAGAGGAGCAGGTAAAAAGAACCAGCAAAAGAGATAAGCTTGGTCTCAACTCCCACTAATATACTATTGAGATTCACCAGCCACACCTCATCTCTTTTATAGAAGGTCCAGATAGACTTTCTAATAATATCTACCTAGCTGCAGGTAATACCTCATAGCATGGTGGTGCAGAAAACCAGAAATTGCAGTCAGACTCTGGTTATCAGAAATTGCCTTGGCCATCCAACTCTGCAGATCTCAATCCAATTGAGAATTCCTAGGTACCTCTTAAAAGAGCCCTCAGAAATCGATTCTCCAGGTTAAAAAGAAGGCTTTATAGTGTTGCTGAATTATTTCAGGTAGCAAAAGAAAAGTGAGAATTAATTTCTTAGGAGACATTAGATGAGTGGATAGTTAGAATGCAAGAGAGAATCCAGGCTGTATTGGATGCAGAAGGAGGTCATACAAAGTGGTAGTAGGATTTTCTTAAAGCCTATTGTATCTACTTTCAGCTCTCTTTTAATTGAGTTTCTATTTTCTTTTTTTTTTATGGTTGATTGCATCAACAGTGGTTACTGTAGTTGCCATGTAGGTGTCTTATTACTTTCCGGATATGACTGTACTTCAGAGGCATAAAAGTTAGATATAGTTTGTAAATACTCAGATATGGAATATAAATATCAAAGTATCTGCCAAGCTTTACAAACATCATCAAGTAATAGAGAGGAGATCATATCAATATAATACAGTTTTACAAGAAAAATACCTTATTGATCTTACCTGATTCTTTACAAGATCATATAAGCCTTTCTAGATATATTTTCTGAATAAAGATTTCTTGGCCTAAGTCTCTAAACATATACTAGGGTTGGCTTCTGCCTAATATAAAGTCTTGTATTATCTAGAGTACAAGCTAAGTATAAATTAGTTGACTAGATATTATTATTTTTATCGTTTTTTAGTATGATATAAAAAAATAATTCAATAATATGGAAAATAGTCTATATATATGGAAGTCAAATTTGAAAAAAGTTTAATAATTACAATACTGAGAATTCAATTATAGTATAGTATAAAGTGAGATAAACTGAATTTTCAAACCAAGGGAAATCTAATTTTGGACTAGTTAGTATAATAAGGTGTGATAGATGTTTGGGTAACCCAAGGTACATTACTGTCCAAGCGATGGGTCAAGAGATATACAGGAGGTTCAGGTATACAAGTACGAGAGTACAGGTTCAGGTCTCAGGGGGTCAGGGTCGGAGTTTACGGGTTCGGGCCTCAATGTGGAGGAAAGATGTATATTTTTCAGGTACAGGTAAGGAGAGGAAAATAACAGGTTGGGTAAGGAATATAAACTAAGGGGGGTATACCCCTCTTTATATAACCAAGAATATCCTCTTTCATTACTAATCCTCAATTCTGGCACATTCTGGTATCTTCTTCTTGCTTCCATAGGCTTTCATCACTGTCCACCAATTTCAGACTCCTTCTATTTCCATCTGTTTCCATCTGCTTCTATGTGGTTCTATCCCTATCTATCTTGTGTGACCTGAGGGTGGCAGCGCTATGATACTAGGCCCCCTCCTATCGCTGAGGTCTCTTGAGGCATTTGCTATTCTGGTAGTGTGTTAGGCATATGGAAATTTGAGACAAAGTGGACAGACCTTATGGTAGGGTAACTGCGCACAGATCCTCGATTTCCAGGATGCCAACACCCCCCTCTGGTCTCCTTATGGGGCCCGCACATCATTAGCAAGATTTGAGAGTTAGGTCCTATTACTAGAATGTCACATCAATGAAGCCCACTTCATAATACCATATAGATCGCCACCATCTATCCGACCGTATGCTGTTTACGCGATATATGAGAGGGGACTTTTAGCGATATCTGGGAAGTGGAACGGAAGATATTTGACCGAGGCGCATTGAGATAGTAGGCTTTAAAGTTAGGCATCTTAAGCTATGGGCCAAACGTGACAAGACATTTTCGGTAAAATACTCCAAGAGGATGTCCCAGTAGCAGAGGCTATTAAGACCATACTGAATCCACCCATACTCTTTTGAGATCAGCTGTATATTGGTTGGAACTGGTAATAGGACCCCTCTACGGAGGCCGGCGGACCAAGGGGAAGCATGTTCAGAAAGGAAGACCTTGTAACTGCCTCTCAGGACATGTGGTAATTGTAAGGTTAACAGGCTTTGTTCTTTACCAAAGGTGGTAACTAGTGAATCAAAGTCCAGAGACTTAAACTGAGGTTATTGAATAGACTCCTTACTGTATCGCGAGGTTACATGGATGCCGATCTCTAGTATAACTGAGGGACATAGGTCAAAATCTTCGTTTGGAGAATCTGTCGAGGAAGCCTCATCTGGATAAAATATGTAAAGTAAAGATTTATCAGTAAAACAATTTAATATTGATAAGATCTATTCTCCGTTACTTGATAATGTCTATAAAGCTGGGGAGGCACTTCCATATTTATATCCCATGTCTGAGTATTCGTGGACTAATTCTAACTACTATGCCTCTGAAGTACCACTCATGTTTTAGTATGCAAACGTCTAGAATATTATAAGTGCGAACACTGTTTGACTCTGAAACTTATCACACACTTTTAAGGTTATAGAATAATATTCCTCCATGGAGATGACTGCGCTATTTGTTATACCAAACAGCGGCCTCCAACTTAGTTGTCCGCATAGAATATTATATTACTCTAGTCTTGTTAACTATCGTTCCAGTAGTCTCTTCAGTTATGAAGTGATCAAGTTCATGCTAGGCCACCTAGTGACAATCGCAAGTCCGAGCCCAACATGTCAATGTCTTAAGGGTCCTCGACTGATCTAGGTCTTCATTTCTGACCGTGCTTCCCCTTGGTCCGCCGGCCTCTGTAGAGGAGTCCTATTACTAGGACTAACAAACCTACAGCTGATCTCAGAAGGGTATGGGTGGATTCAGTATGGCCTTAATAGCCTCTGCTACTGGTACATCCTCTTGGAGTATTTTGTCGAAAACGTCCTATTACCCTAGGCCCATAGTTTAGGAAGCCTCACTTTGAAGCCTACTATCTCAATGCGCCCATGATGGATATCTTCTGTTCCAGTTCCCAGATGTCACCAAGGAGCCCCTCCCATATATCCTGCGAATAGCATGAGGTTGGACAGACAGCGGTGACTTGTATGGTGTTATGAAGTGAGCTTTATTGATGTGATATTTTAGTTATGGGATGCAACTCTCGAAATCTCACTAATGACGTGTAGGCCCTATAAGGAGGCCAGAGAGGGGTATTGGCACTATGGAAAATCAAGGATCTGTGCGCAGTTACCCTACCATAAGGTCTGTGCACTTCTTGTCTCAGATATACATATACCTAACACACGACTACTTAAGTCTTAATGATGTTTGGTGGATCTCAAACTAAAGATTCTTGAAGTGAACTGAAGACAGTAACTGTTCAACCAAGTATATTGAGAAAACTCTGTCTGATGAAGTCTGCTTCTTCTAGCGTAAAGAATAGCAGTTCATTAATATACTTCTTAGGCTACCAGGAGCCTTATTCTCATAACATATAAGACTCCAAAATGGTAGCCTTGAAACAAAACATAAAACATATAGTGTATCAAATCGATACTCGAAACCAAACATAAAACATAAAAAGTATCAAACTGATACTCGAAACCAAACATAAAATATATAGAGTATCAAACCCTATACCAATCATGCCAGAGACACACCTTGTTTCTTGCAACAAATTCAAAATACAAACAGTATCAACTGATTGTGTTTCGAATTTGTTTCAGGAAATGAGGTGTGCCTCTAGCCAGAGAGTATAGGGTTTGATACTCTATATATTTTATGTTTGGTTTCGAGTATCGGTTTGATACTCTATATGTTTTATATTTGGTTTTGAGTATCGGTTTGATACTTTATATGTTTTATGTTTGGTTTCGAGTATTGGTTTGATACTCTATATGTTTTATGTTTGGTTTCGTGTATTGGTTTGATACTCTATATGTTTCATATTTGGTTTCAAGGCTACCATTTTGGAGTCTTATATGTTATGAGAATAAGGCTCTCGATAGCCTAAGAAGTATATTTAAGAACTGCTATTCTTCATGTTAGAAGAGGCAGACTTCAGCAGACAGAGTTTTCAATATACTTGGTTAAATAGTTACTCTCTTCAGTTCCCTTCAAGAATCTTTAGTTTGAGATCCACCAAACATTTCGGAGACTTCAGTAGTCGCGATATAGTAAGAAGTCTATTCTATAACCTCGCCTAAAGCCTCTGGACCTTGATCCACTAGTTACCACCTTGGTACAAAACATGGCCCATTAATCCTGCGTTTACCACATCTCCTGCGAGGTAGTTACACCATGAAAATAAAATAAAACTCTTATTTC
Source organism: Tuber brumale (assembly GCA_014065205.1). Taxonomy (NCBI): domain Eukaryota; kingdom Fungi; phylum Ascomycota; class Pezizomycetes; order Pezizales; family Tuberaceae; genus Tuber; species Tuber brumale. The sequence continues at coordinate 40,454 of JACCEG010000405.1, read as the reverse complement.
AAACAAAAGTAAACAAGAAAATTCCTAATCCTCGCTATCATAATTAGAATTCAAATAAGGATCCCAAAAATCTTTATCAACTGGGGGTACATTTGAATAGCTCTCAAAGCTATCCTTAGTAGGAAAATAACACATAGGAATAAACCTAGAAAATACCATAGGAAACTTATCTCCTGGCATGTTGTCTGTCTACCATGCTTGAACTAAATCCATTGCATGTTCTAATCTATCTAACGGTTTCCAACTATTCTCACTTGCTGGATATCCTTTCCCACTAATCAAGAACTGTCCTTTGCCATATCGTTCCCTGTAATCCAGGACTGATTGAACTTTCCAATCCTGTTCTTCGTTGATAAGGATCAGTGCTGGTTTCGCAAATGCTCGTCCTTGTAATCGAAAATCGTCATTAAGGTGGTAAGGTTTGACTACTGAATAATGGAATACTCCTTGCTTCCTTCGGTACATCCTCGTATCCATGCTAATAGTTCAGTTCTATGTATGTTCATCGAATTCGAGTACTGTAAAACGGTCTTGTCAATATAGTTGTAATTTCCGAGATTTGCCAGATTTTGTCGCAAACTGCTCTCCAAAAACCATAATCCTTTCTCTAATCATGACAGGTTTGTGTAGATTCCTCCTCTTGGCTGCCACTCTGTTTGATCTTACCCTAGCCAACTGTAACTCTTGATATGCGGCATTCCTAATCTCTTGGTGACAATTGTAGTAATCATCAGATACTGGGACTGTTGTAGAGTTGACTTTATAGGTGTCAAGTAGCTGGTATTCTCGTCCATACACAGCCTTGTATGAGGACATACCAATTGTATCAGAGTGCCCTGCATTGGAGTAAGCAGTCACTTCAGGAATGGAGGTTAATCAGTTTGTTTATCGAGCATTAACAACGTTCCCTAATGCTGTTTTAAGTTCTCTGATCTTTCTTTTCACCTGTCCATTGGTCTGATGGTGGCGAGGCATAGCCATAATGGGTTCCACTCCCATAATCTTTCAGGTTTGTTTCCAAAACCAGGAGGTGAATTGGGGTCAGCATCACTAATAATCAATGTAGGTATTCCATGAGGCGTAAAGATATTGTGCTGGAGTAAATCCATTATCGAAATCACAGTAGTGTTCACTGATATTGGTACCAGCCAGCTGAAACCAACTGCTCTATCCACTACTACTAATAGTGAATTATGTCCTCTCAGCTTAGTGAAAGCCCCCATAAAATCCATAGCATAGCTCGAAAATATCTCGTAGGGAAAGAGAAGTAAAAGGGTATTACCCGTGGGCAATGTAGTCCATTCTCGGTTCAGTTGACATATATCATACTGCTGCACATAGTCCTCGAAATCCTTCCTCATTTTTGGCCAGTAGATGTATTCCATTGCATACCGGAGGTTTCGATCGGCGCTATGGTATCCTTTATTGTGTATCTCCCCTATCATCAGCTCTCTTACTGTTTCTCCATTTACTCCATGACTTTTGAGAATGTATAGGAAATTTTCTCCTCCTCTTGTGGTAGCATAGAGTAGTCCGTTACATATGTTGTAATGTTACATTATTCTATTACATGAAGTATGGTTGGAATCCTTCGCTAGCTGGTAGATAGAGTTGTTCCTATATCCTTTAATCATTTGTTCCTTCCCAAGGGTTTTCATATTATCTACTCCTTGAATGATATCCCTTTCCTCCACCACTCTTTCTAATACCATTATCTCTTCCTCCTCATCAGATATCGCATAAACTTTGTAGAGATCATGTTTCTCGTGAGGTAGGAAGGGTGGTTCCACTACTAGAACCTCATTCAGGTATGCGAGAGGTTCTCCATTGAGGGGCTCAGTTAGGGGATGCTCTGGGTACTCAGGGTCGTAACCTTTAGTAGTGGTAGAGCCACATCCTAATGCCTTTTTGACATGCTCCTTGATGGCTCAGATATCGAGGTGGGGGCATGGAAAATGGGTATCTCTATCACTGTGGTTATTGCTGGTATTTAGTGGAGTTTCGATAACTGGCGGGCTACTACAGGGGGAGCTGGCATAGGTTTTTATCTTAGGTTGCAATTCCTCATGGTCGGGGCAGAACGGTATCTTGCAGAATGCCCAATGCATTGATGCATGTTCAAGTTCCTCCTAACTCCTTCTACTGGTATAACTTCAATGGTCTCCCCAATCATTTAGGGGTTCACTATTTCTGTAATCATCTGCATCAAGCTGTGCTTGCTCCAGGCTGCAGTCGCTTCCACATTCTGAATGCGCAGTAATGTGCTGAACTGTATGGACTTCAAATCAAGATATTTCATGTTTGGTAGTAGATTCTTCGCAAGAAAGAAAGGATGAAATTGGTGAGGAAGTAGGTAAATCGTCTTCTTGTATAGGATCACATGCAGTATGCGGGTAATCATCCTTCTCATCATGAAGACGGGATAATGCATCAGCTAAATAGTTCCGTTGTCTTGGTGTGTATACTATTTCGGTGTCGTATTTCCCAATCAACTCTCGCCATTGTAGTTGCTGTTTGGTGGGTGTTCTGCTAGTCTTGAGGTACATCAGGGGTAGATGATCTGTAATGATAGTAAACTTGCTTCCTGCAAGTATATGATGAAATGGCGTTAGTGCATCGACTATCGCTAGTGCTTCCTTGTCGGTTGTGCCATAATTCATTTGGGCATCAGAGAATTTCCTGCTATGAAGTGAAGCCGGTCTGGCATTCTCTAGTATTTCTCCTTATCCTACCTATGCTCCTACTCTTGTGTTGGATGCATTGCTTATTAGCCATATTGGAAGTGACGAATCATATTGCAGCGGTTTCATAACCTCATGTTTTGAAACACTTCACTTAATATTTTCCATGGCTTAGTCTTGGGTGGCGGTCCATACAAATTCTGCCATTCTATTAAGTTCCATTAAGAGTGATGTTGTGGTTGCAATGTGGGGCAAAAACTGACTGATGTAGTTTACCGTTCCTAGAAACTCCTGTAACTGTTTCTGGGTCTGTGGTATTGTCCATTCTTCGATTTTCACTATCTTTTCTGATGCTAGTGAGAGTCCTTCGTCATTCATAACATAGCCTAACGTTCTATACTGGTGGCGTAGAATTCTGATTTCTTCCTGCTTGTGTAGAATTGGGCTTCCTTTAGTTTATCGTAAATCATGCATATGTGTTTCAAATGTTCAGACTCTGTATCAGAAAATATGAGTATATTGTCAATATATACCCACATAAAATATCCTAAATAGTTGGCAAACAGATCGGACATTATGCGCATGAATGTTCTAGGTGCATTCATATCTCCTTGTAGCATAACCTTGCTGACAAAACATGCAAATGGTGTTTTAAAAGTGTTCTTGCTCACATCCTGTGGTTCCACTCTTGTTGGAAATAGGCATTGCTCAGATCAATTTTGCTTCGGTATCTTGCCCTTCCATAAGCGGTTAGGATCATTGTTTGGTCAGGAATGGTTTCAACATTTTTAATCGTTATCTCATTCCTGGCCGTACGGTCCACCAGTAGCCTGATGCATTTCTTATCCTTCTTTTCCTAAGCAAACATTGGAGCTGCTGATGAAACTGCTTGTCGTGCGATAATTCCTGCTTTGTCTTTTTCTCTCAGCCATATGCTTATGTCTGTTGCCCATGGTTCCAGTATTGAGTAGGTTAGTAATGAGCGCTGCTCTTTTCCTGGTTGTAGGTCTATCTTATGATTGATCTTCCTTAGGGGCGGTAGAGTTTCTGGTATTTCTGTCTGAAATACTTCTGGGTGTTGGTCTATAACATCTTCCGTGCTAATAGCTACTGCTCAGATCATACCACTAGTAGGTGTGCAAACAATTTGCATGTGCTGATTTGGAAACAGAATAGCTAACTTGCCACATTCGATTTGAGCTTGGTGTTGTTCCAGAAAAGGCATTCCTATTAGTGCATCGTATTTTGCTAAGTTGCCAACCAACATCCTAGTTCCTGGTGTATTCAGCTTTCCTCTTGATATATTGACTGAATATTCTTTATCATCTTCAGATCATCATTCTTTTATAGCTAGGTGTATCATGATCAGTATCTTCAAATCCTGACATGGAATTTCGTACGTAGTCACAAAGGTGGCGCTAATCAGATTTACTTCTACTGATCCAGTATCAAATAGGACTCTGGTTCCTTTGCAATTGATATGCATTATTCCTCTGAGAGCATCATGAGGTTTGACATTTGTTGCTCTAGTGGCCATGGTGAGAATGTCTTCCTCTTCTTCCTCTACTTCCATACTATTGATAAACACCTCTTCCGCTAGTTGTTCCTATTCTACTCTATTGAAGGTGACTTCTTTCTTCACCTTAGCCTTGCCCTTGCCTTTGCCCTAGTTATCTTTGCTGGGATAGTCTCTTGCTTGATGTCCTTTACCTCCGCAGGTATAGCAAAGACCCTTTTCTTTTCCTTTCTTTGATTTAGTGTGGGGCTTGTTGTTCATTTTCTGATTGTCCTTCCGCCCTTCTTGTTTGGAAGTGAATTCTTTTGCCAGTTTCTCACACCTTTTCTTCCCATAAGCACCAGTGCTTTTTAGGATAGGATTTTGTACAACTTCTATAACAGTGTCTGTTTCAGCATAGTGTAATTCCGCATCTTGTCATAGCCTAGAGTGCATGCTCTTAAAGAACTGTTATAGGAAGGCATAATCGCTTATGGTGTTTGCAGGTAGGCGAGACCGGAATATCAGCAGATCGGTTGCTATGGTTGATATTCTCTGTATCTTGCTATTATACAGTTGCATGATTTTATAGAATTTGCGATAGGTCTCGTCTTTCTGTTTTGAAGATTGGAATTTTTCTCATAGTAATCCAATAAGGTCTTCTCTGGTTATGTCTTCACCGAAATGCTCAGCTACTTGGAAAGTTGCTTCTTCAGCTCGTCTGTCAGTATAGAGGATCTAATAGTTTTCTCCTCCAACCTCGCTAGTTCTTAGCCTATTTAGATGTTGATATAACTGTACTGAGTTATCTCATCTATCGAAAGCTTGTAGTTTGAGGTCATCTCCTTCACCAGTAAACTTACTAAGTGAAGGTACTTTGATGCTGAGTTTAGCCGTAATGACTGGGTTAGGCCTTGGAGTCGGTGGTCTTGGAACCCCTGGTTCCAGGACTTCTGGTGCCGCTGGACCTACTTTTGAAGCCATGTCGTCTGACCCTTCATTACAATCAGAGCTATCTGGATTATTGCACGGTAGTGCTGGTGAGACTCATATATCTGTAGGCTTTCTTACAGAATCTGGGTACCCATTGGGGGTAGTAGTTGGCGGTTTTGGTGGTTGTCGTGATGATTCTCCTGCTGATTGTTCAGCAGCATCCTTCACTAACTGCTGAGCAGCTGCGTTACCTGCTGCTCGCTCTTTTGCTGGGGTCTTTGTGATCCGTCCTTTTAAATTCCTGGTATGCTGTTTGGAACTTTTCTCAGGGGCTTTGCCCATACTTGGTCCTGGAATGCCTTCTATCGTGATAACTTACTGAAGTTAAAAAAATATAACCACCTCTCCAAAGATGCAGTAATCATAAGGTTAACAGGCTTTGTTCTTTACTGAAGGTGGTAACTAGCGAATCGAAGTCCAGAGGCTTCAACTGAGGTTGTCAGATAGACTTCTTACTGTATTGCAACTACTTAAGTCTTAGAGATGTTTGGCAGATCTCAAACTAAAGATTCTTGAAGCGAACTGAAGAGAGTAACTGTTCAACCAAGTATATTGCAAAAACTCTGCTTGTCGAAGTCTGCTTCTTCTAACGTGAAGAATAGCAGTTCCTAAATATACTTCTTAGGCTACCGGGAGCCTTATTCTCATAACATGTAGGACTCTAAAATTGTAGCCTTGAAACCAAACATAAAACATATAGAGTATCAAACCCTATACCAATCATGCCGGAGGCACACCTCGTTTCTTGCAACAAATTCAAAACACAAACAGTATCAACTGATAGCAGAAAATCCTAAACAAGTAACCTGTATTAGTTACAGACCTAGATAACCCGGAGACTCTTAAACGCGTTGACACATTGGGCTCAGACTTGTGATTAGCTCTAGGGAGCCCGGCATAAACTAGATCACTTTATGACCAAAGAGACTACTAGAACGATAGTCAACAAGACTAGAGTAATATAATAGTCTATGCAGACAACTAAGTTGAAGGCCACTGTTTGGTATAACACATAGCGCAGTCATCTCAACGGAGGAATACTATTCCGTAACTGTGAAAGGGTGTGATAAGTTTCAGGGTCAAACGGTGTTCGCACTTATAAGATTCTGGACGTTTGCGTATTAAAACCAAAGTAGTACTACAGAGGCAAAGTAGTTAGAAATAGTCTGCGAACACTCAGACGTGAGATATAAATATCAAAGTACCTCCTAAACCTTACAGACATCACCAAGCAATGCAGAAGAGATCTTATCAATATAAAATTGTTTACCTCATAAATCTTTATGTTACCAGTTTTATCGAGATGAGCCTTACTCGACCGATTCTCTAAACGAGGATTTTGGTCTACATCCCTCAATTATCCTAGAGATCGGTAGCCGCCTAACATAGTGGTCTTAGTTTATTGGAATATCGTGTGTGGAACTGGTCAATTTCTTGGAGGCCATTGATAGACTTGACTGATTCCCAGATATCTTCCTTGTAGCCTTTCTATCTTACCAAATAACACAAGTATTTCTTTACGATTCATGCATTCTGGATTTCTTCTACTTCTTATTCCTCCTCACCTTTTACCTCTACTAGGTGTAGTGGTGGTATCACTTGTCCTGGTAGAGAGTGCTCGCTTAATGGGTCTAATAGGTACACATGGAACATATCATGTATATTCATGGATGTTGGTAGTTCCAGACAGTATATTTCATTTGTCACCTTTGTAGTGATATTATAGGATCCAAGACACTTGTTATCTAACATTTGTGAGGGATATTATGTTCTAATATTCTTCACATTAAGTTAAACTCTGTCACCCATGTTCTGAGCTAGTACAAGGAGGTGTCCCTTATTAGTGTTCTCTTGTTGTCTCACTTATACATACTACAATATCTGCCAGAAGTGTTGATAGATGTCTTGGAGGTGATGGATGAATAACATCGCTTAGTAGTCATCGTTTGGGGAGAGTTGACTATCCTGAAAGTCCATTCTGAGATCGCAGCTGCTATTAGCCAAGAAAGGTGATACGCTAGTAGTTTCTAATATATGGCTGTTCACTACAAACTCTGCTAAGGGTAGCCATAATACCTAGTTATCCTGTTAGTAGTTAATATAGACTCCCAGGTACTATTCTATTACTGCATTCAGCCTCTCTGTTTGTTCATCAGATTTGGAGTAGAAAGCAGGGGAGAGTTCTGTTTATATTTTGAGCCTCTCGCATATCATTTTCCTAATGTCAGCTGTGAACTGGGTACCATAGTCACTAATGATGGTTAAGGAGAAGCCATGATGTTTCCAGACCTCTCCAAGGTATCGTTCTGCTAGGGTAGGACCGCCAATAGTAGTTCGACAAGCCTGAGATATCAGAAATTGCATCTTTGTTAGTCGATTTACCAGTACCAGGAGCATGTTGTGTCCTTGGCTCCATGATAGTCCTATGATGAAGTCCAATGATATGTGTTCCCAGGGCTTCTCCAGGATGGGTAGAGAACAAAGGATGCTGAATCAAGCATGGCATGAAGTTCGACTCCTTTGATACGTGTAATAGTTTGCAACATACCTGCTGTTTGGCGGACGCCAAACTCAAGTATATAACTGAGGGACATAGGGCAAATCTTCGATTGGAGAATCTGGCAAGGAGGGTTCGTCTTGATAAAATAGGTAAGATAAAGATTTAAAGTGTAGAACAATATTATCTTGATTAGATCTCTTCTTCATTGCTTGATGATGTCTGTAAAGCTCGGGAGGCACTTCCATATTTATATCCTTCATCTGAGTATTCGCAGACTACTTCTAACTACTATGCCTCCAAGGTACTATTCTGATTTTAATATGCAAAGGCCTAGAATCTTATAAGTACGAGCACCGTTTGACCCTGAAACTCATCACAGCCTTTCGCGATTACGGAATAGTATTCCTCTATTGAGATGACTGCGCTATTTGTTATACCAAACAGTGGCCTCCAACTGAGCTGTCCGCATAGACTATTATATTACTATAGTCTTGTTGACAATTGTTCCAGTAGTCTTTTGGGTCATGAAGTGATTAAGTTCATGCCAGACCACCAAGTACCAATCGCAAGTCTGAGCCCAATATGTCAATGTCTTAAGGGTCTCCGACTTATCGAGGTCTTCCTTTCTGAGTGTGCTTCTCCTTGGTCTGCCGGCCTCTGCAGTGGGGTCTTATTACTAGGACCAACTAACCTACAGCTGATCTCAGAAGGGTGTGGGTGGATTCCGTATACTCCTAATAGACTCTGCTACTGGGACATCCTCGTGGAGCATTTCACTGAAAACGTCCCGTCACCTTCGGCCCACAGTTTAGGAAGCCTAACCTTAGAGCCTACTATCTCAATGTGACTGTGATGAATATCTTCCGTTTCACTTCCTAGATGTCACCAAAGGTCCCCTCTCATATATCCTGTGAACAGCATGTGGTCGGGCAGGCGGTGGCGATGTATCTAGTATTATCAAATGAGCTTCATTCATGAGACATTTTAGTTATGGGATGTAATTTACGAAATCTTGCTAATGATGTGTGGGCCCCATGAGGGGGCTGGAGGTGGGTGTTGATACTCCAGAAAATCGAGGATTGGTATGCAGTTACCCTACCATGAGGTCAGTGCACTTTGTCTCAGATTTCTATATGTCTAATATGAGCTTCCTCCTACCAGGATTTGCTTCGAATGCTTTCATTCTATCTCATAATTCTTCTAAATACTTTTTAAGACTCATTGTGGTCAGGGTAAACAACCTCCTGCATTTACTTGGCCACGGTAGGAAAACCTTTTCCTCACTTTCTTAGTTCTGCCCTTCCTGGCATATTCAGATTTTCATTATCAAAAATTTCTACAACTTTGTCCACATTTTCCATACCAGTAGCTGGCTCCTATGAGTTCGCATCTTCTGAACACCCAAGCTATTTGACGAAGTACCACAGTTCCCACTTCTCTTGATAGCGGCCGCATACCGGTTTTTTGTAAGAGCGAATCGTTCTTCTTACTATTTTTTCAACCTCCTATTGTAGATCGCTGTCGATGTCCTCAGGTTCTCTAGGGGGTTGCTGGCGATTGCGATGCACTGATTCGCGATAGGGTTCTAATAGTGCAACAGGGAATATGGGGTGAATGTTCCATAGATCGGATATGTTAAGCTTGAAGACTCATGATCTGCGCTTCTCCATGATGTTGAAAGGACCATATAGCTTCGGGCTTAACTTTTTTGATTTCCGTCGGGTGTGATTACTTTTTTTCATTTAACATTACTTTGTCCCCGATCTTGAAGTCCGGCTATTGTAGAGCTTTCTGGTCATACTATTTTGACATTCCTTCCTATGTCTTTTCTAGTGATCCTCTCGCTTGTTCATGTATCGTCTTAATCCAGTTTGCGTTGAGTGTTGCTCCTAGATTTTGAGCTCGACGCTCCTTCATCTACTTTGTTTCTGGATGGAATCCGTAGTTTGCATAGACTGGCAACATCCCATGTGCATTGGTAGTGGTGTTGTTATAGGCATGTTCAGCTAGTGGTAGTAACTGATACCAGTCATCCTGATCATAGTTGACAAAACTTCGCAGGTATCTTTCCAGCACTTAGTTGGTATATTCGATCTGTCCATCAGTTTGAAGGTGGTATGCCATTGACATTCTTTGCTTAATTTCCTGCGCTTTGCAGAGGGATTTCCAGAATTCTCCTGCACACTTTGAGTCCATATCCGTGATGATTTCAGTTATTAGACTGTGCAGCTTCCATACTTCTTTCAGGAATGGGTTTGTAACATCCTTGACCATAGCCAAGGTCTGAAGTCCTATAAAATGTACCATCTTTGTAAATCGATAAACAACTACCATTATTCGAGTACATCCTTGCAACTCTGGCAGCTGTGTGATAAAGTCTATGGAGATTGATGCCCATGTTGTGTAGGGTATTTATAACAGTTGCAATAGTCCGTACTTAGCGTGTCTAGGCAATTTGTTATGTTGGAATTCATCGCACAATTGACTATAGTCGCTGACCTATTCTGCAAGTCTTTTCCAGTAGAAGTCGCGCATAATGATTTCCAAGGTTTTCGCTTGTCCAAAATGTCCTGCAACTTTTACATCGTGACATCCTTCTGCGATCATAGTATATAGCTCCTGGCTATTTGGTACAAATAATCTTTGCTTATAATATAGTAGATCGTCATTTGAGGTCCCGTCCTTGTGGAAATCTTTTCCTTCGTCTCGTAACCTAATCAGTTCTTCTCTATATTGCCTCTAAGCTGCATCTGTTCCGATAGCTGCCTGTATCTCACCTAGGAATTCAGGATTAAACTGCTTCATACATTTTTGTAAGATAATGGCATTGGACATTAGAACTTTTTCAGGTACTTCTGAAATATGATATCAATGTTCATTGTCTTTAGCCGATGCCTGTAGGTAGCTGATGCTAGGTTCCTGTTCCTTTATGATCAAGGATCATGTCGCTATGTCGGTACTTCTGAATCCCACGGTCCCCCATTCTGTCTCTCCCAAGTTGTCTACTTCCATCATGTTTGCAGTGTTGACTTTCTCTATCACTAGTTGAGCTATGCGATCATCCATTCTTATCTGGCAGTCCTCATTCTTATGGTAGAATATTATGACCTTGAGTTCTCTGGTGTAAGCGGCATCGTTTACTCCTGTACCAGTGGAGATTCTGCTTTGAACCGCTAGTCCGCTTCCTGGAGCAACTCTTCCATACGTTCCTTCTAGTAGCCCCATAGCTATCCCCATCCTTATTAATGCTTGTCCATATTTCGGGACAATATCATCTTCTATGTTGTATAGATCATATCTTGCCGCCGTTCTTGAGCCCATTGTTGGCAAGTATGTTTTTTTGCTCAATCTCTTGACTGTAATCATGGGTTCCATTCCACCTCTTCAAGGTTCCAAATCCAAATCTTTGTCTCCATCCTAGTCTTCTCCTTCATCGCCTACCCTCGCTACTAGTAATACCAAGAAATCTCCCAGTTTCGAAACTTTCTATTCGCAATGCGAAGCTCCCTCCTCAGGACGGTACTCTGGCCCTCTGTTTAACTTGTCAGGCTTTCTGCCCTTTGTGCCTGGTCAGTATACAATGCAAAAATTGTATTCCACTAACTTCTGCATACATCAAATTTGACAGCCACTCCAGACTTTTGAAGTGAGGAAGTATTGCAGGTTCTGAAAGTCAGTAAAGACTGTATGCGGTTTCTCCATTCCGATCAAGTAGTGTCTTTATTCCTTGAAGGGTTCATGGATCGTGAGAAGTTTTTATCATGAATCTCATAATTGCTCTCCACCAAGTTTAGTTTTCTGGAATGGAGCGCTAGTGGATGTAACCTTTTCTCAAAGTATTGAGAAAGGATGCAACCGAGTGTGAAATCACTAGCATCGGTTTCCACCACTGTCGCTCTTTCTGGAAAGAAGTGGTGGAGCATGGGAGCGGTTGTGAATTGTTTTAATTCTTCGAACGCCATATTTTACTCAACTCCCTATTTGAAATTCTTGGAATTTTCTTGCAATGTCTCGGTTATTAGCCTGCAAATAGCCAAGAAGTTTTTTATACATTGTGGGTAGAAGTTTGTGAATCCAATAAAGACTTGCACTTCTCGGACCAATTCATGTGCTTTCAGCACCATTATGAATTCTATCTTGCGGGTGCTCATTGACACCCCATCAACTGCTACGATATAGCTGAGGAATTCTACATCTGTAGCATGGAAGGTTGATTTCTTTAGCAATACCGCTAATTGAAAGTCTGATAGATTTTGTAAAACCCTCTTGATAGCTTCGCTGTGTTTATTTTCATCCTTTGAGTAAATGATAATATCATCAAGGTAATACACAACTCCAACATTAAGGTATTTCTTTAAGTACTTAATTCATCACATCTTAGAAGGTTGCCGGAGCGTTAACCAATCCAAAAGGCATGACCTTATATTCGTAGTATCGGTATCTTGTACGGAATTCTATTTTCCATTCATCTGCTTCCTTTATCCTAATCAAGTGGTAACCATCTTTAAGGTCTAACTTGCTGAAGATCTTTGCACCGGCTACTCGATCTTGGAGTTCGGACATTAGTGGAAGGGAATGTTTGTTGCCGATAGTAATCTACTTTAGATTTTAGTAATCTACAACTAGGCATAATCCACCATCTGGTTTAAGTACAAATAACATGGATGCTCCTGCGGGTGATTGACTTCGCGTGATCTGTCCTTGCTTGATCATAGTTTCCAAGTATTCCAGCAAAGCCTTAAGCTGTTTTTCAGATAGTGAATATATTGGCCCCCAGGGGGGACTTGACCCGAAAATTAACTTGATATCATGATCGAAGATTCGTCTAGGGGCTAATTTTTCTGCCGTCTGAGCTTCAAACAAATGTTTGTAATGCCTGTATTCTTTTAGTAACGATCCCAGCTCTAATGTATTCTCGATGGCTCCGATTCGTCTGATCCCACATAGATTAGAATCCCAAGCCACTGATTCGTCATATTCGAACATATCTGCTATTCCTTCATTTTCCTCTACACAGTTTTCACAACTTTTTGCAGAGAAAGTCCAATTTTCTGCATCTTCTATGTGAGACACTGGGTGTTCAAGATGCCACCAACCAAATAGAATTATCATTCCATAGTGACCTGCTTTAGCCACTTCATACAACACTTCAGAGATGTGGTGGTTTTTTCCAATTTCCAACTTTATAAGTAGGGTATAACACTTCCCTCCGAAGGCAGCTGATGATCCATCAAAGCCTAAGATGTCAACTGCATTGCTGCGTTCAACAATTGGAACGCGAAGGTCTTCAACTAGGTCCTTATTGATAAGGAATACGTTGGATCCCGAGTTTAACAAGACTTTAACTTTATATTGCTTATCGTGTATATAGAGGTAAGTGATATCCTCTAAACAAGTGTATTGTTTTGGTTTTGAAGCGTCTAATTCTGCGCGCTTAGCGTGGAGAAGACTATCTTGGTTCTTTCTTTCAGGCATCATAGGTGTTGGGTGTAGGTAACAAGATGTTTGTTACTAGACCTGCATAGTTTCGACCATTGAGGTCTCCTCAGACAAGCTAGTAACTCCTTAGCTTTAACAATCTGGATCTACATACTAAGCAGTATTTCACCGATACACAATTTGCATACAACCTGTTTTCAGGCTGGATGCCTTCTCCCAACATGCCAAACCTAGGCTCATAGCAGAGTTTAGGGCGGTTATTAGCCATTTTACTCCCCTGGTGTGGAGTTCCCGCTTTCACTAATCCTTTCCCTTAGGGTTTCAGTTATCGTCCAGCTCCATCTGAGGGGCCTCGTGTACCAAAGCGGTACATCACAATCCTACACTCTGGCCAGAAGGTGAGATGGTACATACGTATAATACGACTCAGACTCATATCGTAGATGGAACAGCCCACATCGGATGTTCTCCTGTCGTGTATTGTCATCAAGTAGATCTTGCATTGCTATGTCTGAACTTCTTGGGTATAGTAACTTGCTTGCACATGCGTAGCAGGCAGCCACCAGGTGACTTGAGGAACTTCGTACTGTTGGCTCCCACGCCCTGTAGGCATGTTGACTATCCTCTCCTCTGATCAAGACTCTCCATATACTGATTCTTATATTTGACCTTGTAAGTCTCTCGTGGGGTCCCTTCACTTAGAGTCTACTTCCTTTGATCTTGAGAGAAGAGACTTACTTCGCGCCACTTTGATCATTTTTAGTTTCAACTCCCACAGTTGCACACGGAATACCTGATCCCTGTCGTAGTCGATACCCAATACATCCCAGCCAAAGGGGGTTCCCATTTCGATTCCAGTTCCATGTGGATACTGAATACCCAAGCGCCATCGCCATCGGTGCCAGTGAACTGACCTAGATCAGTTCATCATCGTCCCCCAGTTCCTAGATCCTATTCATTCAGGCTGGTTGCTGGATAGAAGCAATTCTGTGCGCTAGTTTAGGCCTTACAATAGCTGATCGTGCACGATGAATTCCCATTTTTACCAGTCTTGTACTGCCAGTTGCCACTGATATATGGGCATCTCTCCAACACGTTTGATAGGTGTGGTTCCTCTTTCCACAACGTGTACAATGTCGGTCTCGCCTCCGTGTATCTATCACACTCTGCCGGATACTGGTATGGACCTGGTCAAAACTTTGTATGGGTGGTCTTAGTCACACCTCCCATCCTTTTCCTAGGTTTCTCTCATTTATTGTCTCATTTCCTTTCTTGTGGTGGAGCTCTACCTCTCTTGATACAAGGTTTAGTATCCCTTTGTTGCTTTGGCTTAGAGTCCCATCGGTCTGCTCCTTTGACCTCTTGGACTATCTTTGGCTTGTTTGGTTTGTCTCTTGCAAGCTTTTCTCTAGCGCGAAGTGCCTCTTCCGATCGACTACATCGCCTGAGCCCCTCTTCCCATTCTTGATCCGTCGTGTATTTTAAGGCTAACAACCTGCGGACAATTTCTTTTAGAAGTTTGATTTTGACTTCTCCCCCCAGGATTCTCCAGTCATGCATGCCTGGATGTTTAGGTTGTGCATGACTATGAGGTAATGTTCAACACAGCCTTCATATTCGACCAGCTTTATAGCTCAAAGCGCTAGTCTTTTGGATTCTACTGGGGTAAATCGTTTGATCATATCGTGTTCGAAACGAGTCTTCATAGCCAACTCTAGCTGCTGGGCTTCCCCTTGAAGACTGTCCATAGCCTTCCTATACCAAATAGTGTAATGAAGCACTATGTCTCCTTTTGTACGGTTGAGTGCGTATATAACTCATTCCCAGGCATCGTCCCAAATCTGTAGATTTCTTTTGAAATAGTACTTGCTTTGTATAATCTACACATATATATCTTGTATGGGCTTATTCTCAAAGAATGGGAATGGTTCTGATAGTCGCTTGATGTTTTCCGCCATCACGTTGGCAAGTGTTTCTGCCATACCAGACTGATCTAATGTCTGTCCTCGCCTCCCGTGGCTAGGACTTCCTCTCCTTCTTCTTCTTTCATCATCACCATTATCATCATCGCTAGGATCTCCTGGGTTCCCTCCTTGGGCACTGGAGGGGGATGCATTAGCGACTTCTTTGCCTTTCCTGTTTTCCCTTAGTCTAAGCAGAGCGTAATACTCTGCGTCATCCACTTCTTTGACAGCGGGTAAGGATGCTGGTCCTGCAGCTTCTGGACTTGGTACCGGAGCCAGTATCTTATTTACTACGGCTGTTAATACTTTTAGGATATTATTTATGTCCTCGTTTTGCCGCGGTTGCTGATCTAGGGACCTGCAAATCTCCGACTAGCTCGTAATGCTATCTAGATACCCTTGCATTAAGGTACAGTTGACCACTCTTTCATGAGTGATGCTTTGAGCACGGAATTCTAAGAATTCCATTCTCAGGCTAGTGACTATCTGTTCCAGTGTCGGATTATGGGCTAATACTGCTTGGCTTTCTTACCCGAAAGTTCCATGTAACCTAGTGGTTACCTCTTCATGTTCCCGCTAATGCCTATCTTGGGCATCTATCTTTTTGCTACTTCCCAGAGCATTTCCTCTTAGATACTCATGACCTCCTGTTATACGCCTCCCAGCTGCATCAACAAGATCGCAATATCATTGTCATGGACATCTTGCTCATGGCGATTTGCTGTTGAACCTTAAGTAGTTTTAAGATATTGTTCTGGGTGATACCCTCCAGATGTTTGAAAGGAATATTAGCTTGGTCAAGCCAAGTGTCTATATCTTGCCTTATTCAACCCAATGTTATACCCAAAGGAGTGGCTAGCTTGGCCAGGCTTACAGAATGATCTTCTCCTAGTTGTAGTGTAGAGGCCCTCGATATCTGATGTGTGCTTCCGACACTAGAGGATCGGTAAGAGGAAGGTAAAACTCCTCTCCAAAATTGTGGCTTTTGAGGTATTACCAGGAAGGGGCTATGTATAGCCAAATCATCAGTTCCTATCATATTCGGTCGAGTGTCCATAGGTTCTCCCACCATTATCCTCTTTCTCGGGTCTTGAGGTATCTCTGCCATTGTAACTCTTTCCAGATTGGGGAATTGTTCCAATAGCCCGGGATGAGTGATTACTGGTACTTCGTACTAGAGTTCTCGATATCCTTTAAACAGTTCAAGGAACCATATGTAAGGTATGCAATATCTGAGATATTCTAGAGGTATAGGTAGAAAAGGGTTCGTGTAATCTGATTCTGGATTCAGGACCTGAATTACCCTTTTTTGAGGTTCAAGATGTACTTGTAGTACATATATGAGTTTCAGGCCCAAGCCCAGGGGATAGTTGGCGCTTGGATAACTGTACCTGGTTTCTCGTCCTTTTGAGAGTATATGATACTCCAATCGACGAAGTCTTCTGACTTGGTAGAACTTGACTAAAAGTTCGAACCATGCCAGGTGCGCTATATGCAATTGAATTAATCCCTCATTGGGATCCCAAAAGGTATTGTGAACTACATGGGTTCTTGCATATATTCTTCTTCAATTTCGAAGAGCTCAGTGACGAGTATTTATTAAAATGATTGAACATAAAGGGGCAGTAAGCAGTTGCGAATATGTAATTACATGGAGAGCTGAGGGTGGAGTTTGAACTGAACTCGTAGTTCATATAATGAGCCTTGGTAACAGGAGAACTATCTATGTACTGTTAGGCGGACACTGATCTCTAGTATAACTGAGGGACGTAGGCCCAAATCTTCGTTTGGAGAATCTGACGAGAAAGGCTCGTCTCGATAAAATAAGTAAGGTAAAGATTTATGAGGTAAAAAATTTAATATTGATAAGATCTCTTCTCCATTGCTTGATGATGTCTGCAAAGCTTGGGAGGCACTTCGATATTTATATCCCGCGTCTGAGTATTTGTGGACTACTTCTAACTACTATCTCTCCGAAGTACTAGTCTGATTTTAATATGCAAACGTCCAGAATCTTATAGGTGCGAGCACCGTTTGACCCTGAAACTGATCACACCCTTTCACTGTTATGGAATAGTATTCCTCCATTGAGATGACTGCTCTATTTGTTATACCAAACAGCAGCCTCCAACTTAGTTATCCGCATAGACTATTATATTACTCTAGTCTGATGGACTATCATTCTAGTAGTCTCTTCGGTCATGAAGTGATTAGGTTCATGCCGGGCCACCTAGTGCCCATTGCAAGTCTGAGCTTGACGTGTCAATGTCTTAAGGGTCCTCGACTTATCTAGGACTTCCTTTCTGAGCGTGCTTCACCTTGGTCTACTGGCCTCCATAGAGGGGTCCTATTACTAGGACCAACCAACCTACAGCTAATCTCAGAAGGGTATAGGTAGATCCGGTATGGCCTTAATAACCCCTGCTACTGGCATATCCTCTTGGGGTATTTCGCCGCAAACATCCCTTCACTTTCGGCCCATAGTTTAAGCAGCCTAACTGTGAAGCTGTAACCGCCTCTCGGGAGATGCAGTAAACGTAGCGTTAATGGGCTTTGTTCTTTACCGAAGGTGGTAACTAGCGAAGCAAAGTCCAGAGGCTTTAACTGAGGTTGTTGGAGAGACATCTTACTATATCATGACTACGGAAGTCTCTGAGATGTTTGGTGGATCTCAAACTGAAGATTCTCAAAGCGAACTGAAGAAGGTTACTGTTCAACCAAGTATATTGAAAACTCTGTCTGTCGAAGTCTGCTTCTTCTAACATGAAAAATAGCAGTTCTTAAATATACTTCTTAGGCTACCGAGAGCCTTGTTTTCTTAACATATAAGACTTCAAAACGTTAGCCTTGAAACCAAACATAAAACATATAAAGTATTAAACCGATACTTAAAACTAAACATAAAACATATAGAGTATGAAACCGATACTCGAAACCAAACATAAAACATACAGAGTATCAAACCCTATATTCTCAGGCTAGAGGCACACCTCGTTTCCTGAAACAAATTCAAAACACAATCAGTATCAACTGATACCTGAAGATCCTAAACCAGTAACCTGCACAGGTTACAGAAGCCTACTATCTCAATGTGCCTGTGACAGATGTCTTCTGTTTTACTTCCCCGATATCGCCAAAGGTTCCCTCCCATATATCCTGCGAACAGCATGTAGTCGGTCCGACGGTGGTGATGTATCTAGTGTTATGAACTGGACTTCATTGATGTTATATTTTAGTTATAGGACGCAACTCTGAAAAATCTCGCTATTGACGTGCAGGCCCTATAACAGGGCCAGAGTGGTGTGTTAGCACTCAGGAAAATCGAGGGTCTATGCGCAGTTACCCTACTGTGAGGTGTGTGCATCTTGTTTCGGATTTCCATATGCCCAACACACTTCCTATAGCATTTCCTCTTGGATCCCCTTGACCTCTTGTTCCACGCCTGCCAGCTGCATCAACAAGATCGCAATATCATTGTCATGGACATGTTGTCCATCAGCGATTTGCTATTGAACCTTAAGTAGTTTTAACGTATTGTCTTAGGTGACTCCATTCAGATGTTTGAAGGTAATATTGATTTGGTCGAGCGAGGTGTCTATGTCTTGCCTTATTTAATCCAATGTTATCCCCAGGCCAGTAGCTAACCTCGCTAAATTTGCAGCATGATCTCTTCCTGACTTTGGTATGGATGACCATGATATCCGATGGGTGCTTGCGACACTAAACTATCGGTATGTGGAAGTGATAGTTCCACACCATAACTGAAGTTCTTGTGATGTCGTTGGGAATGGGCTATGTATGGTCGAATCATCGGTTCCTGTCATGTCTATTCAGGTGTCCATAGGTTCTCCCACCATTATCCTCTTTCTTCGATCTCGGAGTATCTCGGCCATTGTCATTTTTTCCAGATAGGCTAATTGTTCTAATAGCCCTGAATGAGTAATTACTGGTACTTCGTACCAGAGCTCTCAATATCCTTTAAACGGTTTAAGGAACCGTATGTAAGGTATACAATGTTTGAGATGTTCTAGAGGTGTAGGTAGAAAAGGGTTTCGGCAATCTGATTCGGGATTCAAGATCTGAATTTCCCTTCTTCGAGATTCATAAAGTACTTGTAGTACATATATGGGTTTTAGGCCCAAGCCAAGAGAATAGCTGGCCCTTGGATGACGGTGCCTGTTTCCTTATTCGCGAAGTACTGGGTACTCCACTCGACGTAGTCTTTTGACTTGATTGAACTCTACCCAAAGTTTGGACTGTGCCAGCTGTGATACATGAGATTGAATTGATCCCATGTTGGGATCACGAAAGGTATTGTGACCTATGAGAGTTCTTGAGTAAACTCTTCTTTGAATGTATGAATGTAAATGGGACAGTGAGGTGCTTCGAAAATGTAATTGAAGTACAAACTGAGGGTGGAGTTTGAAGTGAACTCGTAGTTCATATAGTGACCCTTGGTAATAGGAGAACTATCAATATACTGTTAGGCGGACACCAAACTCTGGTATGATTCTGAGGGACATAGGCCAAATCTTGAATCAGAGAATCTGGCGAGGAAGGCTCATCTCAATAAATAGGTAAGGTAAAGATTTAAAGTGTAAAACAATTCTATATTGCTAAGATCTCTTCTCCGTTGCTTGATGATGTCTGTAAAGCTCAGGAGGTACTTCAATATTTATATCCCACCTCTGAGTGTTCGCAGACTACTTCTAACTACTATGCTCTCTAAGTACCACTCTGGTTTCAATACGCAAATGTCTAGAATCTTATAAGTTCGAACACTATTTGACCCTGAAACTTATAACACTCTTTCACTGTTACGGAATGGTATTCCTCCATTGAGATGACTACGGTATTTGTTATACCAAACAGCGGCCTCCAACTTAGTTGTCCGCATAGACTATTATATTACTTTAGTCTTGTTGACTATCATTCTAGTAGTCTCTTCAGTCATGAAGTGATTAAGTTCATGCTGGGCCACCTAGTGCCAATCGCAAGTCTGAGCCCAATGTGTCAATGTCTTAAGGGTCTCCAACTTATCTAGGTCTTCCTTTCTGAGCGTGCTTCCCCTTGGTTTGTTGGCCTCTACAGAGGGGTCATATTACACGAACCAAACCAACCTACAGCTGATCTCAGAAGGGTATGGGTGGATCCGATATGTTCTTAATAGCCTCTGCTACTGGGACATCCTCTTAGAGTTTTCACTGAAAACATCCCATCACCTTCGGCCCATAGTATAGGAAGCCTAACTTTGAAGCCTACTCTCTCAATGCGCCTGTGGCGGATTTTTGCGTTCCACATCCTGGATATCACCAAAGGTCTCCTCATGTATATCCTGCAAACAGCATGCGGTCAGACAGACGGCAGTGATGTATATGGTGTTATGAAGTGGACTTCATTGATGTGAGATTTGGGTTATGGGATGCAACTCTCAAAATCTCGCTAATGACGTATGGGCCCCATCAGGGGGCCAGAGGGGAGTGTTGTAACCGCCTCTCAGGAGATACGGTAAACATAGGGTTAATAGGCTTTGTTCTTTACCGAAAGAGGTAACTGGCAAAGTAAAGTCCGGAGGCTTTAACTGAGGTTGTTGAAGAGACTTCTTACTATGTCGTGACTACTGAAGTCTCAGAGATGTTTGGTGGATCTCAAACTAAAGATTCTCGAAGCGAACTGAAGAAGGTAACTGTTCAACCAAGTATATTGAAAATTCTGTCTGTCGAAGTCTGCTTCTTCTAATATAGAAAATAGCAGTTCTTAAATACACTTCTTAGGCTACCGAAAGCCTTGTTCTCATAACGTATAAGACTTCCAAAACGGTAGCCTTGAAACCAAACATAAAACATATAGAGTATCAAACCAATACTCGAAACCAAACATCAAACATATAGAGTATTAAACCGATACTCGAAACCAAACATAAAACATATAGAGTATCAAACCGATACCCTAAACCAAACATAAAATATATAGAGTATCAAACTGATACTCGAAACCAAACATAAAACGTATAGAGTATCAAACCGATACTCGAAACCAAACATCAAACATATAGAGTATCAAACCAATACTCGAAACCAAACATAAAACATATAGAGTATCAAACTTTATATTCAAGGCTAGATGCACACCTCGTTTCCTGAAACAATTTCAAAATGCAATCAGTATCAACTGATACCTGAAAATCCTAAACCAGTAACCTGTACTGGTTACACCCCGAAAACAAAATAAAACCCTTATTTCAAAATATAACAAGAAAATCCTCAATCCTCGCTATCATAATCAGAATTCAAATAAGGATCCCGAAAACCTTTATCAACTGGGGGTACATCTGAATAGCTCTCAAAGCCATCCTTAGTGGGAGAATAACACATAGGAATAAACCCAGAAAATACCGTAGGAAACTCATCTCCTGGCATGTTATCTGTTCACCATACCTGAATCAAATTTATCGCATGTTTTAACCCTTCTACTGGTTCCCAACTGTTCTCGCTTGCTGGATACCCTTTCCAACTAACCAGGAACTGTCTTTTGCCATATCCTTCCCTGTAATTGAGGACTGGTTGAACTTCCCATTCCTGTTCCTCGTTGATAAGGATAGGTGCCGGGTTTGTAAATGCTTGTCCTGGGAACCGAAAATCGTCGTTAGGGTGGTATGGTTTGACTACCGAACAGTGGAATACTCCTTTCTTTCTCCGATACCCCCTCGCATCCATTCTAACAATGTAGTTCTGTGTATATCCATCAAATTCGAGTACTATAAAAGGACCTCGCCAACGTGGTTGTAATTTCCGAGATCTGCCGGATTCTGTTGCAAACTGGTCTCCACAAACCATAATCCTTTCCCCAATCTCGACAGGTTTGTGTGGTTTTCTCCTCTTAATTGCCATTCTATTTGATCTTGCTCTGGCTAACCGTAACGCTTGGTATGCTGCATTTCTGATCTCCTGGTGTCGATTGTAGTAGTCATAGGATGCAGGCACTGTTGTAGAGTTGACTTTATAGGTATCGAGTAGCTGGTATTCTCGTCCATACACGGCTTTGTATGGGAATATTCCTATAGTATCCGAGTGACCTGCATTGGAGTAAGCTGTCACTTCAGGGAGCAAGGTAAGCCAGTTAGTCTGGTGTGCATTAACAACATTCCGTAATGCTGTTTTCAGTTCCCTGATCTTTCTTTCCACTTGTCCATTGGTGTGGTGGTGACCAGCTGTAGCCATAATGTGTTCAACTCCCATGGTCTTCTAGGTTTGTTTCCAAAACCGGGAGGTGAATCAGGGGTCAGCATCACTGACAATTAATATAGGTACTCCATGAGGCGTGAAGATATGGTGCCGGACTAAGTCCATTGTTGATATCGCAGTAGCGTTCACTGATGTTGGTATCAGCCAGCTGAAACCAACCGCTCTATGCACTACCACCAATACTGAATCATGTCTTCTCAGCTTAGTGAACAGGCCCACGAAATCGATAGCGTAGCTCGAAAATATCTCAGAGGGAAAGGGGAGCGAAAGTGTGTTGCCTATGGGTAATGTAGTCCTCTCCCGGGGCAGTTGACATATGTCACACTGCTGCACATAGTCTTTGAAATCCTTCCTCATCTCCGGCCAGTAGATGTATTCCGTTGCATATCGCAGGTTTCGATCAGCGCTATGGTGTCCTTTATTGTGTATCTCCCCTATCATCAGTTCTCTTAGCGTTTCTCCATTCACTCTATGACCTCTCGGAATGTATTGGCAATCTTCTCCTCCTCTAGTAGTGGTATAAAGGAGACTATTACATATACTGTAATGGTGTATCATTCCGTTTCGTGAAGTGTGGTTGGAGTCCTTTGCTAGCTGGTAGATGGAGTCACTCCTATATCCTTTGATCATCTGTTCCCTGCAAATGTTTTTGATATCGTCCACTCCTTGAATGATATCCCTTTCATTCACCACTCTTTCTAATACCGTTACCTCCCCCTCCTCATCAGGTGTTTCATAAACTTTGTAGAGCTCACATTTCTGTTAGGCGGACGCCAAACTCTAGTATATAACTGAGGGACGTAGGCCCAAAATCTTTGATTGGAGAATCTGTCGAGGAAGGCTCGTCACGATAAAATAAGTAAGGTAAAGATTTAAAGCGTAAAACAATATTATATTGATAAGATCTCTTCTCCGTTGCTTGATGATGTCTGTAAAGCTCGGGAGGCACTTCGATATTTATATCCCGTGTCTGAGTGTTCGCGGACTACTTCTAACTACTATGCCTCCAAAGTACCACTCTGGTTTTAATACGCAAACGTCCAGAATCTTATAAGTGCGAACACCGTTTGACCCTGAAACTTATCACACCCTTTCGCGGACTCGGAATAGTATTCCTCCGTTGAGATGACTGCGCCATTTGTTATGCCAAACAGTCGCCTCCAACTTAGATGTCCGCATAGACTTTTATATGACTTTAGTCTTGTTGACTATCGTCCAGTCGTCTCCTCGGTCATGAAGTGATCAGGTTCATGCCGGATCACCTAGTGCCAATCGCAAGTTCGAGCCCGACGTGTCAGCGTCTTAAGGGTCTCCGACTTATCTAGGTCTTCCTTTCTGAGCGTGCTTCCCCTTGGTCCGCCGGCCTCCGTAGAGGGGTCCTATTACTAGGACCAACCAACCTACAGCTGATCTCAGAAGGGTATGGGTGGATTCGGTATACCCCTAATAGCTTCCGCTACTGGGATATCCTCTTGGAGTATTTCGCCGAAAACGTCCCGTCACTTTCGGCCCATAGTTAGGAAGCCTAACTTCGAAGCCTACTATCTCAATGCGCCTCCGACGGATTTCCTCCGTTCCACTTCCCAGATGTCGCCAAAGGTCCCCTCTCATATATCCTGCGAACAGCATGCGGTCGGACGGACGGCGGCGACGTATATGGTGTTATGAAGTGGGCTTCATTGATGTGACATTTTAGTTATGGGACGCAACTCTCGAAATCTCGCTAATGACGTGCGGGCCCCATAAGGGGGCCGGAGGGGGGTGTTGGCACTCCGGTAAATTGAGGGTCTGTGCGCAGTTACCCTACCGTGGGTCTGTGCACATGTCTCGGATTTCCATATGCCTAACATGAGCTCCCTCCTTCCAGGCTTCGCCTCGAATGCCTTTATAACCATTTTATAATTTCTTCTAAATACATTTTAAGACTCAGTGTGGTCAGGGTAAAAAACCTTCCGCGTTTACTTGGCCACGGTAGGAAAACCTTTTCCTCACTATCTTACTTCTGCCCTTCCTGGCATGTCCGGATTTTCATTATGAAAATTCTCCACAACTTCCTCCGCATTTTCCATACCGGTGGCAGGCTCCCATGTGTTCTCATCTTCCGAACACCCTTGCCATTTAACGAAGTACCACAGTTCCCGCTTCTCTTGGTAGCGGCCGCGTACTCGTTTTCTGTAAGAACGAATCTCGCTTCTTACGATTTTTTCAACCTCCCATTGCAGATCACCGTCAATATCCTCCGGTTCTCTAGGGGGTTGCTGGCGATTACCATGAACTGACTCGCGGTAGGGTTCCAATAGTGCGACATGGAATACGGGATGAATGTTCCATCGATCGGATATGTTGAGCTTGAATGCTCTGGATCCGCGTCTTTCCATAATTTGGAAAGGGCCGTATAGCTTTGGACTTAGCTTTTTAGATTTCCGTCGGGTGCGAATGTTTTTGGCGTTTAACATTACTTTGTCCCCGATTTTGAAGTCCGGCTGTTGTCGAGCTTTCCGGTCATAATATTTCGACATCCCTTCTCGTGTCTTTTCTAGTGACCCTCTTGCTTGTTCATGTATCGTCTTAATCCAGTTTGCATAAAGTGTTGCTCCTGGATTTTGAGCTTCGCGCTCCTTCATCCACTCTGTCTGTGGATGGAATCCGTAGTTTGCATAGAATGGTGACATCCCGTGAGCGTTAGTTGCGGAGTTGTTGTAAGCGTGTTCAGCTAGCGGTAGCAGCTGATACCAATCATCCTGATCGTAATTGACAAAACTTCGAAGGTATCCTTCCAGCACTTGGTTGGTACGTTCAGTTTGTCCGTCAGTTTGAGGGTGGTATGCCGTCGACATTCTTCGCTTAATTTCCAGCGCTTTGCAAAGGGATTCCCAGAATTCTCCTGCAAACTTTGAGTCCATGTCCGAGACGATTTCGGTTGGTAGGCCGTGCAGCCTCCATACTTCTTTTAGGAAAGCGTTTGCGACATCCTTGGCCGTAGCCGAGGTTTGAAGCCCGATGAAATGTGCCATCTTTGTGAATCGATCAACTACTACCATTATCTGAGTGCATCCTTGCGACTCTGGTAGTTGTGTAATGAAGTCCACTGAGATGGACGCCCATGCTGCGTAGGGTATTTGCAATGGTTGCAGCAATCCGTACTTAGCGTGTCTAGGCGATTTGTTATGTTGGCATTCATCGCAGGATCGTACGTAGTCGTTGACCCATGCCGCAAGCCCTTTCCAGTAGAAGTCTCTCATGATTATTTCCAAAGTTTTTTCTTGACCGAAATGTCCTGCAACTTTTGCATCGTGACATCCTTCTGCAATCTTGGTATATAGAGCCTGACTATTTGGTACAAATAGTCGTTGCTTATAGTATAGTAGATCGTCGGTTAAGGTCCAGTCTTTGGGAAAATCCTTTCCTTCGTCTCGTAACCTAATAAGTTCTTCCCTCCGTTGCCTCCATGCTGCGTCTGTCCCGATAGCTGCCTGTATCTCGCTTAGGAATTCAGGATTGAATTGCTTCATACCTTTTTGCAGGATAATAGCATTTGACATTAGAACCTTTTCGGGTACTTCTGAAATATCGTACCAATGTTCGTTGTCTTTAGCCGATGCCTGTAGGTAGCTGATGCTAGGTTCCTGTTCCTTGACGATCAAGGATCTTGTCGCTATATCGGTGCTTCCGAATCCCGCGGTTCCTCGCTCCGTTTCTTCCAAGTCGTCAACTTCCATCATGTCCGAGGTGTTGACCTTTTCTACCACTAACTGGGCTATGCGATCGCCCATTCTTATTTGGCAGTCCACATCTTTATGGTTGAAAAGTACGACTTTGAGTTCGCCGGTGTAATCAGCATCGATTACTCCTGCGCCGGTAGAGATTCCGCTTCGGACCGCTAATCCACTTCTTGGGGCAACTCTTCCATAAGTTCCTTCGGGTAGCCCCACGGCTATACCCGTCCTTATTAGTGCTTGTCCATATTTTGGGACAATATCATCTTCTATGGCGTACAGGTCATGTCCTGCCGCCATTCGTGAGCCTTTTGTTGGCAAGTATGCCTTTTTGCTCAATCTCTTGACCCTAATCACGGGTTCCTTTCCACCTCTTCGAGGTTCCAAATCCAAATCCTTATCTCCATCCCAGTCTTCCCCTTCATCGCCTACCCTCGCTACTAACGATACCAAGAAATTTTCTTCTTTTAAAATTTTCTGTTCGCGATGCGTAGCTCCCTCCTCAGGACGGTACTCCGGCCGTCGGCTTAATGCGTCAGGCTTTCCGCCCTTCGTGCCTGGTCGGTATACAATACGGAAATTGTATTCTACCAACTTCTGAGCCCATCGAATTTGACGGCCACTCCAGACTTTTGAGGTGAGGAAGTATTGTAGGTTCTGATGGTCGGTAAAGACTGTGATTGGTTTTTCCGTTCCGATCAAGTAGTGTCTCCATTCCTTAAAGGCTTCGAGGATTGCGAGAAGTTCTTTATCATGGATCTCGTAATTGCGCTCTGCCGAATTTAATTTTCTGGAATGGAAAGCCACTGGGTGTAGCCTTTTCTCAAAGTACTGAGAAAGGACGCAGCCGAGTGCAAAATCGCTAGCGTCTGTTTCTACCACCGTTTCTCTTTCTGGGAAAAAGTGGTGGAGTATGGGGGCTGTGGTGAACCGGTGCTTTAACTCTTCGAAAGCAGTGTCTTGTTCAATTCCCCATTTAAAATTCTTCGGATTTCCTTGTAATGTCTCGGTTATTGGCTTGCAAATAGCCGAGAAGTTTTTTATAAATCGTCGGTAGAAGTTAGCAAACCCCATAAAGACTTGTACTTCTCTGACCGACTTAGGTGCTTTCCAGACCATTATGGATTCCACCTTTCGGGTGCTCATAGACACCCCATCGACCGCTACCATATAGCCGAGGAATTCCACCTCCGTGGCATGGAAGGTCGATTTCTTTAGCGATACCGCTAACTGAAAGTCTGATAGACTTTGTAAGACTTTCTTAACAGCTTCGATGTGCTCCTTTTCATCCTTTGAGTAGATGAGAATATCATCAAGGTAGCACACAACTCCGACGTCCAAGTATTCGTGTAAAACTTGGTTCATCATATCTTGGAAGGTTGCCGGAGCGTTGACCAATCCAAAAGGCATAACCTTATATTCGTAGTGTCCGTATCTCGTACGGAACGCTGTCTTCCATTCATCTCCTTCTTTTATCCTAATCAGGTGGTAGCCGTCCTTAAGGTCTAACTTGGTGAAGATCTTAGCGCCGGCTACTCTATCTCTGAGTTCGGACATTAGTGGAAGGGGATGTTTGTTGAGGATAGTAATCTTATTTAGATTTCGATAATCCACAACTAGACGTAGTCTACCATCTGGTTTAGGTACGAATAATATAGGTGCGCCTGCTGGTGATTGACTCCGTGTGATTTTTCCTTGTTTGATCATTGTTTCCAAGTATTCTCGTAACGCCTTAAGCTGTTTTTCGGACAGTGGATATATCGGCCCCCAGGGGGGGGTTGATCCTGGAATTAGTTTGATTTCGTGATCGAAGGTTCGTCTTGGTGCTAGTTTTTCTGCCGTCTGGGCTTCAAACAAATGTTTGTAACTCCAGTATTCTTTCGGTAATGATTCGAGTTCCACCGTATTTTCGATGGCTCCGATTCTTCCGATTCGGCAGGCATTAGGATCCCAAGCGACGGATTCGTCATATTCGAACATATCCGCTATTCCTTCATCTTCTTCCACACAGTTTTCGCAACTTTTTGCGGAGAAGGTCCAATTTTCTGCATCTTCTATGTGAGACACTGGGTGTTCACGATGCCACCAACCAAAAGGAATTATCATTCCGTAGTGACCTGCTTTAGCCACTTCACACGACACTTCAGAGATGTGTCGGTTTTTTCCTATTTCCATTTTTATTGGGAGAGTGTAACACTTCCCTCCAGAAGCGGCTGACGATCCGTCAAAACCTAAGATATCAACTGCATGGTCGCGTTCTACCGAGGGAACGCGAAGGTCTTCAACTAGGTCCTTGTTTATAAGGAATACGTTGGATCCCGAGTCTAATAAGACTTTAACTTTGTATCGCTTATCGTGTATATGGAGGTAAGCGATCCCCTCCGGACAGTTATATCGTTTTGGTTTTGGAGCGTCTAGTTCGACGCGCTTGGCGCGGATAAGACTTTCTTGGTTTTTTCGTTTAGGCATCGTTGGTGTTGGGTGTAGGTAACAAGATGTTTGTTACTACGCCCGCGTAGTTTCGACCATTGAGGTCTCCTCAGACAAACTAGTAACTCTTTAGCTCTAACAATCTGGGTCTACATACTAAAGCGGCGTTTCACCGATACGCAATTGCGCACGACCAGTTTTCAGGCTGGATGCCTTCTCCCGACACACCAGACCTAGGCTCATAGCAGATTTTCGGGCGGTTATTAGCCATTTTACTCCCCTGGTGTGGGGTTCCCGCTGTCACCGAGTCCTTTCCCTTAGGATTTCGGTTATCCGTCCAGCTCCCTCAGAGGGGCCTTGCGCACCAAAGCGGTACATCCCTATCCCACACTCTGGCCAGAAGGCAAGATAGTACATACGTATAATACGACTCAGACTCGTGTGGTAGGTGGAACGGCCCGCGTCGGTTGTCCTCCTGTCGTGTATTGTTATCAGGTAGATCTTGCATTGCTATGTCCTAACTTCTTCGGTATAGTAACTTGCTTGCACACGGGTAGCAGGCGACCACCAGGTGACTCCAGGAACTTGGTACTGTTGGCTCCCGGGCCATGTGGGCATGTTAACTATCCTCTCTTTCGTTCAAGACTCTCCATATATTGATTCTTGTGTTCGAGCTCATAAGTCCCTCGTGGGGTCCCTTCACTTAGAGCCTACTTGCGTTGATCCTGAAAGGAGAGACTTGCTTCGCGCCGCTTTGATCATTTTGCGTTTCGATTCCCGTAGTTGCACACGGACTACCCGATCCCCGTCGTGGTCGGTACCCAATACACCCCAGCCAAAGGGGGTTCCCATTTCGATTCCAGCTCCATCAGGACACTGAATACCCAATCGCCGTCGCCGTTGGTGCCAATGAACTGACCTAGGTCAGTTCCTCGTCGTCCGCCAGTTCCCAGATCTGATTTACCCGGGCTGGGTTCTGGACGGTTGCGACTCTGCGAGCTAATTTAGGCTTTACAATAGCCGATCTTGCTCGTCGGATTCCCATTTTTATCGGTCTTGAGCTGACCGTTGCCGCCGATATATGGGCATCTCCCCAACACGTCTGATAGCTGTGGTTTTTCTTTCCACAACGTGTGCAATCTCCTTCTTTCCTCCGAGTGTCTATTACACTCTGCGGGATACCGGTATGGGCCTGGGCGAAGTTGGTATGGGTGGTCTTTGTCGCACCTCCTAATCTTTTCCTGGGCTTTTCCGGTTCATCATCCCTTTTCCGTTTTCGTGGTGGGGCTCCACCTCCCTTGACATAAGGTTTAGTATCCCTTTGTCGTTTTGGTTTAGAGTCCCGTCGGTCTTCTCTTTTGACCTCAGGGACTATTTTGGGCTTCGACGGTTGGTCTCGCCCAATCCTTTTTCTGGCTAGCAGTGCTTCTTCAGACCGCCCGCATAGCCTTAGTGCCTCCTCCCATTCTTGATCCGTCGTGTATTGCAGGGCCGATAGCCTGCGGACAATCTGTTCCGGAAGTTTGTCCTCGACTACTTCTCTCCAAGATTCCCCGGTCATGCGTGCACGAATGTTATGGTTGTGCATGAGGGTCAAATAGCGTTCAATACTGCCGTCATACGTGACTAGTTTCATTGCGTGTAGGGCTAGTCTTTTGGCTTCCACCGGGGCAAATCGCTTGATCATATCATGTTCAAAGCGAGTCCATGTCGCCAGCTCTGGTTGCTGGGTTTCCCCGTGAATTCCATCCCTGGCTTTTCGATACCATACCGTATACGGAAGGACCATCTCTCCTCTCGTACGACTGAGCGCGTATATGATCCGTTCTCTTGCATCATCCCAGATTCTTGGGTTTCTCTCAAAGTAATCTGTGCATTGCAAGATCCACACGCAGATATCTTGTCCGGGTTTGTCTTCAAAGAATGGGGGTGGTTCTGATGGTCGCTTAATTTTTAGCGCCATCGCATTTGCAAGTGTTTCTGCCATACCAGACTGTTCTGGTGTTTGTCCTTGCCTGCCTCGGCTAGGACCTCCTCCCCGTCGTCCTCTCTCATCGTCATCATCGTCATTGTCACTAGGATCCCCTGGGTTACCTGAGGGACGTAGGCCCGAAATCTTTGATTGGAGAATCTGTCGAGGAAGGCTCGTCTCGATAAAATAAGTAAGGTAAAGATTTAAAGCGTAAAACAATATTATATTGATAAGATCTCTTCTCCGTTGCTTGATGATGTCTGTAAAGCTCGGGAGGCACTTCGATATTTATATCCCGCGTCTGAGTGTTCGCGGACTACTTCTAACTACTATGCCTCCGAAGTACCACTCTGGTTTTAATACGCAAACGTCCAGAATCTTATAAGTGCGAACACCGTTTGACCCTGAAACTTATCACACCCTTTCGCGGACTCGGAATAGTATTCCTCCGTTGAGATGACTGCGCTATTTGTTGTACCAAACAGCCGCCTCCAACTTAGATGTCCGCATAGACTTTTATATGACTTTAGTCTTGTTGACTATCGTCCAGTCGTCTCTTCGGTCATGAAGTGATCAGGTTCATGCCGGACCACCTAGTGCCAATCGCAAGTCCGAGCCCGACGTGTCAGCGTCTTAAGGGTCTCCGACTTATCTAGGTCTTCCTTTCTGAGCGTGCTTCCCCTTGGTCCGCCGGCCTCCGTAGAGGGGTCCTATTACTAGGACCAACCAACCTACAGCTGATCTCAGAAGGGTATGGGTGGATTCGGTATACCCCTAATAGCTTCCGCCACTGGGATATCCTCTTGGAGTATTTCGCCGAAAACGTCCCGTCACTTTCGGCCCATATTTAGGAAGCCTAACTTTGAAGCCTACTATCTCAATGCGCCTCCGACGGATTTCCTCCGTTCCACTTCCCAGATGTCGCCAAAGGTCCCCTCTCATATATCCTGCGAACAGCATGCGGTCGGACGGACGGCGGCGACGTATATGGTGTTATGAAGTGGGCTTCATTGATGTGACATTTTAGTTATGGGACGCAACTCTCGAAATCTCGCTAATGACGTGCGGGCCCCATAAGGGGGCCGGAGGGGGGTGTTGGCACTCCGGTAAATATGAGGGTCTGTGCGCAGTTACCCTACCGTGGGTCTGTGCACATGTCTCGGATTTCCATATGCCTAACAATTTCTCAAGAGGTAGGAAGGGCAGTTCCACTACCGGAACCTCATTCAGGTATGCGAGAGGTCCTCTATAGAGGGGTTTATTGCGGGGATGATCTAGCGATTCGGAATTGTGATGTTTGGTAGTTGGAGAGACGCGTCCTAATGCCTTTTTAACGCGCTCCTAGATGGCACAGATGTCGACGTGGGGGCATGATGAATGGGTAACTCTATCGCTGTCATCATCGTTGGTGTTAGGATGAGTTTCGATAACTGGCGGACTGCAGCAGGGGGAGCCAGCTTAGGTCTTTGTCTTAGGTTTCAATTCCACCTGGTCAGGGCAGAAGGGTATGTCGCAAAATGTCCAATGCATTGACGCATGTTCAAGTTCCTCCTCACTCCTACCACTAGTATAACTTCGATGATCTCCCCAATCGTTTAGGGGTTTGGCATTTCTGTAATCATTTGCATCTAGCTGTGCTTCCGCCAGGCTGCAGTCGCTTCCGCATTCTGAATGAGCACCGATGTGCTGAACTGTTAGGACTTCAAATCGAGACATTTCGTGTTCGATAGTAGGTTTTTCGCAAGAGAGAAAGGATGAAATAGGTGAGGTAGTAGGCGAATGGTCTTCTTGTGTGGGATCGTTTGCAGTATGTGGGTAATCATCATTCTCATCATGAAGACGGGATAATGCATCTGCTAAATAGTTCTATTTTCCTGGTCTATACACTATTTTGGTGTCGTATTTCCCAATGAATCCTCTCCGTCGCAGTTGTTTCTTGGTGGGTGTTCTGCTCGTCTTGAGGTACGTCAGAGGTAGATGATCTGTAACGATAGTAAACTTGCTTCCTGCAAGTATGTGATGAAATGCCGTCAGTGCATCGACTATCACTAGGACTTCCTTGTCGGTTGTGCTATAATTCATTTGGGCATTAGAGAATTTTCTTCTATGCAGTGAAGCTGGTCTAGCATTCTCGGGGCTTTCTCCTTGTCCTACCCATGCTCCTACCCCTGTGTTGGATGCATCGGTTATTAGCTATATTGGAAGTGACGAATCATATTGTAATGGTTTGATAACCTTGTATTTTGAAACACTTCACTTAACATTACCCATGGCTTAGTCTTGGGTAGCAGTCCATACAAATTTCGCTGTTCCGGTGAGTTCCATTAGGGGTGATGTAATGGTTGCTATGTGTGGTAAAAACTGGATAATATAGTTGACCGTTCCTAGAAACTCCTGTAATTGTTTCTTAGTTTGTGGTGTAGTCCATTCTTCGATCTTCGCTATCTTTTCCGGTACTGGTGAGAGTCCTTCGTCATTGATAATATGGCCTAACACTTCTATACTGGTGGCGAAAGATTCTGATTTCTTCTTGCTTGCATAGAATTGAGCTTCCTTTAGTTTATCGCAAATCATGGATATGTGTTTCAAATGTTCAGACTCTGTATCGGAAAATATGAGTATATTGTCAATATATACCCCATGAACCGTCCTAAAAAGTCCGCGAATAGATCGGAGATTATGCGCATGAAAGTTCCTGGCGCATTCATATCTCCTTGTAGCATTACTTTGCTAACGAAACATTCAAATGGTGTCTTAAAAGCGTTCTTGCTCACATCCTCTGGTTCCACTCTTGTTTGGAAGTAGGCATCACTAAGATCGATTTTGCTTTGGTATCTTGCCCTTCCCCGAGCATTCAGGATAATTGTTTGGTTAGGAATGGTTTCAATATCCTTAATCGTTATCTCATTCCTGGCCGCAAGGTCCACCAGTGGTCTCATGTGTTTCTTATCTTTCTTTTCCTGAGCCAACATTGGAGCTGCCGAAGAAACTGCTTGCCGTGCAATGATTCCTGCTTTCTCTTTTTCTCTCAACCATATACTCATTTCTGTTGCCCATCATTCCAGTATTGAGTAGGTAGGTAATGAGCGCTGCTCTTTTCCTGGTTGTAGATCTATCTTGTGATTGATCTTTCTTAGAGGCGGCAGATTTTCCAGTATTTCCTCGGGAAATACCTCCGGGTATTGGTCCATGATATCTTCAGTGCTAATCACTGCTGCTCAGATTATGCTACTAGTAGGTGTGCAAACAATTCGAACATTCTCCTTTGGAAACAGAATACCTAATTTGCCACATTTGATTTGAGCTTGGTGTTGTTCCAGAAAAGGCATTCCTATTAGTGCATCGTATTTTGCTAGGTTGCCAACCAACATCCTAGTTCCTGGTGCACTCAGCTTTTCTGCAAATATGTTGACTGAATATTCTTTATAATCTTCAGACTGTGATCCTTTCATAGCTAGGTGTATTCTGATCGGAGTCTTCAAATCCTGACAAGTAATTCCGTACGTAGTCACAAAGGTAGCACTAATTAGGTTTACTCCTATTGATCTGGTATCAAACAGGACTCTGGCTTCTTTGCCATTGATATGCATCGTTCCTTCAAGAGCGTCATGAGGTTCGACATTTGTTGGTCTAGCGGCCATTGTGATAATGTCTTCCTCTTCTTCCTCTATTTCTAGACCATTGATAAACACCTCTTCCGCTAGTTGTTCTTGTTCCACTCAGTTGGAGGTGACTTCTTTCTTTACCTTAGCATTGCCCTTGCCTTTGCCCTTGTCATCTTTGCTAGGACAGTCTCTTGCTAGATGTCCTTTACCTCCGCAGGTATAGCAAAGACCCTTTTCTTTTCGTTCCTTAGCTTTGGAGTGGGTCTTGTTGCTTGTTTTCTGATTGTCCTTCCGCCCTTCTTGTTTGGAAATGAATTGTTTTGCTGGTTTCTCGAACCTTTCCTTCCCATAAGACACAGTGCTTTTCAATGTAGCGTCTATGCTTTCTGCATTTTGGATAACTTTCATAACAGTGTCTGTTTCAGCATACTCTAATTCTGCTTCTTGTCGTAACCTATGGTACATGCATGTAAAGAACTATTGAATAAAGGCATAATCGCTTATAGTATTTGCCAGTAGACGTGATCGGTACATCATCAAATCAGTTGCTATGGTTGATATTCTCTGTATCTTGCCATTATACACTTGCGTGATTTCATGGAATTTGCGGTAGGTATCATCTTTCTGTTTTGACCATTGGAATCTTTCTCGTAGATATCCTACAAGGCCTTTTCTGGTCATGTCTTCACCGCAATGCTCAGCTGCTTGGAAAGATGCTTCTTGAGCTCGTCTTTCAGTATAGAGGATCCAATAGTTTCCTCCACCATCCTCGCTTGTTCGCAATCCGTTTAGGGGTAGATATAATTGTACTGAGTTATACCATCTATCCAACGCTTCCAGTTTGAGGTCATCTCTTTCACTAGTAAACTTACTAGGTGAAGGTACTTTAATGCTGAGTTTAGCCGTAATGGCTGGGTTAGGCCTGGGAGTCGGTGGTCTTGGAACCCCTGATCCTGGTGCTTCTGGTCCTGCCAGACCTTCTTCGGAAGCCATATCATCTGATCCTATGTCGTTATCAGAGCTATCTGGATCGTTGCTCAGTGGTGCTGGAGGTACCTGTGTACCTGTAGGCTTTCTTGGGGATTCAGAATACCCTCCGAGGGCAGTTGTTGGCAGTTCTAGTGGTTGTTGCGATGATTCTCCTGCTGATTGTTCAGCAGCATCTCTGGCTAACTGCTGAGCAACTGCATCGCTTGTCGCTTGCTCTTTTGCTGGAGTCTTTGTGAACCGTCCTTTGGAATCCCTAGTGCGCTATTGAGAACCTTTCTCAGGGGCCTTGCCCTCACTTGGTCCTGGAACGCCTTCTATCTTGATAACTTGCTGAAGTTAAAAAAATGTAACTGCCTCTCAAGAGATACGGTAAACGTAGGGTTAACTGGCTTTGTTCTTTACCGAAAGAGGTAACTAGTGAAGTAAAGTCCCGAGGCTTTAACTGAGGTTGTTGAAGAGACTTCTTACTATGTTGTGACTACTGAAGTCTCAGAAATGTTTGGTGGATCTCAAACTAAAGATTCTCGAAGCGAACTGAAGAAGGTAACTGTTCAACCAAGTATATTGAAAATTCTGTCTGTCGAAGTCTACTTCTTCTAATGTAGAGAATGGCAGTTCTTAAATACACTTCTTAGGCTACCGAAAGCCTTGTTCTCATAACATATAAGACTTCCAAAATGGTAGCCTTGAAACCAAACATAAAACATATAGAGTATCAAACCGATACTCGAAACTAAACATAAAACATATAGAGTATCAAACCAATACTCGAAACCAAACATAAAACATATAGAGTATCAAACTGATACTCGAAACCAAATATAAAACATATAGAGTATCAAACCAATACTCGAAACCAAACATAAAACATATGGAGTATCAAACTCTATATTTAAGGCTAGATGCATACCTCATTTCCTAAAACAATTTCCAAACGCAATCAGTATCAACTGATACCTGAAAATCCTAAACCAGTAACCTGTACCGGTTACAAGTGTTGGCACTCCGGAAAATCGATGGTCTGTGCGCAGTTACCCTACCATGAGGTCTGTGCACTTTGTCTCAGATTTCCATATTCCTAACAGTGGTACTTTGGAGGCATAGTAGTTAGAAGTAGTCCGCAAACACTCAGATGTGGGATATAAATATCGCAGTGCCTTCCGAGCTTTACAGACATCATCCAGCAATGGAGAAGAGATCTTATCAATATAAAATTGTTTTACACTTTAAATCTTTACCTTACTTATTTATGGAGACAAGCCTTCCTCGACAGATTCTCTGATCAAAGATTTGGCCTATGTCTCTCAGAATTATACTAGAGTTTGGCGTCCGCCTAACAGTCTACATAGTAAGTGGCGTTTCACCGTTACACAATTGCGCACAACCAGTTTTCAGGCTGCATGCCTTCTCCCAACATGCCAAACCTAGGTTCATAGCTGATTTTCATAGCAGTTGCTAGCCATTTTACTTGCATGGTGTGGGGTTTTTGCTTTCACCGATTCTTTCCTTTAGGGTTCAGTTATCCGCCCCGCTACCTCAGACAGGCCTTGCTTATCAAAGCGGTATATCCCTGCTCTACACTCTGGCCAGAAGGCAAGACAGTATTATTTGGCATATTGAAATCTGAGATAAGTGCACAGACCTCATGGCAGGGTAGCTGCGCACAAATCCTCAATTTGCTGAAGGCTCAACACCCCCCTCAGGCCCTCTTATCAGGCCCACATGTCATTAGCGAGATTTTGAGAGCTGCGTCCTGTAAATAAAATGTCACATGAATGAAGCCCACTTCATAACACCATATACGTTGCCGCTATCTGTCCAACTGCATGCTGTTCGAAGGATATATGAGCGGGGACCTTTCGCAATATCTGAGAGGTGGAACGGAAGATATCCCTACGAAGCGCATTGTGATAATATGGTTCAAAGTTAGGCTTCCTAAACTATGGATTGCTGATCACGTACCGTTTTCAGCGAAATACTCTCTCAAGATGTCTCAGTAGTAGAGGCTACTGCGGATATACCGAAGACAGCCATAGCCTTCCGAGATCAGCTGTACATTTGTTGATCTTAGTAATAAGACCCCTCTACAGAGGCCGGCGGACCAAGGAGAAGCATGCTCAGAAAGGAAAACCTAGATAAGTCAGAGACCCTTAAGAGGTTAATATATTGGGATCAGACTTGCAATTGGAACTAGGTGGTCAGGCATGATGTTAGGTATCCTACCTATCTGGCAATGTCAATATGTATCCTGCGACAGGCAACAGCTCTCTGTTAGTCTCCTTGTAATAGTGCGATACTTCTCTTCATTAGTGCGCCTTTACTTCATTCCTTTTTCTTACCAAGACCTTGATTATTATTCTTAGACCGTTGTCTACGTTCCTTCTTTGAACGCTAATAATCAAGTCGTATCGTGGGAGAACTTCTCGAAGTGGTAGTATAGAATCTGTTCTTAATAGTATAGGTAAGAAAGTATAATAGGTGGTTGCGTGAAGAACTAACTACCAGGCTCCACCGGTCTCCGTTTATAGTCCTTCACTCAACCCGCTTATAAGTCAAAACAACTATGAGTCATAATCGTGACTCATGAAAAACATCATATGACCGCATCATTGGTCTTATGCGTAAACCACCTGACCTCTTAATAGGTCATGTGCGTGAAAGTAAATCAAATAAAACCTCATGACGAATAACTTCGTCATGGTAAAACGTCTCCTTCCACGAACATCTCATTCCACTACCTGCCGCAAACAACTCCTTCCACTATCTGCCATACAATCGTGACAATAGCTCCCCTTCCCCCACGGCCTAAGTCCCATTAGGCCATCAGGAACTCATCCTCCTCTTCAGTTCCTGCCGTCTGCAGGATATTGCGTCCTATCCGACGCATCCAATTCTTGCTCTCTTTTTGAAGGTTTTCCAACCTTCGGATCCTTGCATCCCTCCTCTGCAGTTGGGAATCCATCTTCCCAACTTTGTATTCCGCCAAACTTGCCCTGACCTGTTGAGCCGTCACCGCTCTTGCCAGCTGTACGTTCTTTTTCTCCCATTCCCTTGCCTTCTGCTCCCACATCGAAGCCTGGCCTTTGTAGAGTCCCTTCTCTACTTCTGCCGTTGTCTTTTGTTCGCTGATCGTGATCAGCTCCTGCTGCCGGCTTTCCACCGTATCCTCCTGTGTTACCGATGAGATCGGCGACGGTGCTGGGTCCTGTTCCCAGGTGACTCTCTTGGATTTTTTGGCCCCCCTCCCCGTAGGTTTTGTCCCCGAAACCTTGTTCTTGTCGT
This sequence comes from Tuber brumale, assembly GCA_014065205.1. Lineage (NCBI taxonomy): Eukaryota > Fungi > Ascomycota > Pezizomycetes > Pezizales > Tuberaceae > Tuber > Tuber brumale. The sequence continues at coordinate 2,143 of JACCEG010000405.1, read as the reverse complement.
CCAGCAGGGGCGACACCGCTGGTGTCCTCTCTCTTTTTCTGGAAAAGTAATTTGTTTCTATCTTTTCCGTGTAGTGGGTGGGGCATCCGTCGTCATAGCACCGTGTCCATGACAGACACTTGTGTGCTTTCTCCTCCTCCGTCTCTTTCGTTTTCCTGATCGGTAGGTCCACGAGTTGGACCCAATCCTCGTCGTTGACTTCTTCCTTAATCCAAACCCCGTCTTCCATCAGGCAGAAGTCTGGGCTTATCGGGGTGGCTTTGGTGGAATTGTTGGACGGCATCTTGAGCGTTGGTGAAATTAGTGGCTGGATACCACTCTTGATCGTGTTCTTCTGAGTAGCCTGTCCACTTGGCTCGGTACTGGAGTTTGTTGTAATATAGTCTTGAGTCGATGATTTTCTCAAGTTCGTATTCGTCTACGCCCTCAATCTCGATGGGCGGTGGAGGAAGCTTCTTTTGTGATGCAAAGGCTTTGTCTTGGTAGGGTTCAAGGAGACCGATGTGGAATGTGGGATGAGTGTTGTTCATCGAGCATGGGAGGTTGAGTTTATATGCTCTTAGTCTGATACGTTCGATGATTCCGAATGGTCCTAATTTCTTGTAGTCCAGTTTCCTTGACAGTCGGGTGGTCCGTATATTTCTTGGTATCAACCACACCTTGTCGTTGACTTGGAGGTTGGGATCGGGTTTTCGGTGGTGATCGGCATATTCCTTCTGTTTTTCCTGTGCGAGGAATATTTCTTCTCGCAATATGTCATGCAATTGTTGCATGTTTTTTGTTTTGATTGATTGCGCGGGTATGTAGTATTTTGCCAGTTCGTATATTGGATCGTATCCATAGTTTGCAAAGAAGGGTGTCGTTTTGGTCATTTCTTGTTTTCCATTGTTGTATGCAAACTCGGCAGTTGCTAGCATGTCGGCCCAGTCATCCTGCTGATAATTGGTGTATGCCCGTAGATATTGTTCCAATATGGCATTCATCCTTTCTGTCTGTCCATCTGTCTGCGGGTGGAATGCCGTACTGCGCTTCCTTTTGATGTGCCATTGTCTTGTGATCTCCTTCCAGATATTTGCCGTGAATAGTGATCCTCTGTCTGATATGATGTCTTTCGGTAGTCCATAGATTCTGAACACCTGATATTTGAAGAGGTGAAAGAATTGTTGTGTGTCCATGTCCGTTCTGCAGGGTATGAAGTGGGCCATCTTGGTCAGGTGATCAATAACGACCCATATGGCATCATAACCTTTCAATTCCAGAAGTCCTGTTATGAAATCCATAGCAATAGATTGCCACGGTCTTCCAGGTGGTTCGATAGGTTTTAGCAATCCGTATGGCGTGTGACATACTGCGTTCATCCTCTGGCATATCTCGCAGTTCTTGACATATCTCTTGATGTCCTCCCTTATCGTCAGGCAGTAGTATGATCTCCTGATAAGTTCCGTAGTTTTCGACTTTCCACTATGTCCCACTTGTGGTATGTCGTGGTTTCTCCTTATCATTTCCGTTCGGAGAGGTTCGTCGTCCGGAATCCTTATCTTGTTGTCGTACCAAAGGTATCCCTCTTTTTCTTCGTATAGCCCATGTGCTATCCCCTCCTTTCTTTTTGCCTTTCATTTAAAGCTTTCCTGATTGCTTGTATTTCGGTATCGTTTTCCATCGTGCTTCGTATCCATTCTGTGTGGTCGTCGTTGGATAATATTGCTGTTTCCATCTCGTTGATGGATTCATTTCTTCTGTTTTCTTTCTCGTCTTTGAAGTATCTTTCCTTTGGTAAGGGAATCCTTTTTCTCTGTTGGATCCTTTCGTCTTCTCTGGTCGGTAGGTCTTCTTGTCTCCTGGTAAGGGTATCAGGTTGTCCTCCTTGCTTTCCAGGTCGGTTGTTAGGCATATGGAAATCCGAGACATGTGCACAGACCCACGGTAGGGTAACTGCGCACAGACCCTCATATTTACCGGAGTGCCAACACCCCCCTCCGGCCCCCTTATGGGGCCCGCACGTCATTAGCGAGATTTCGAGAGTTGCGTCCCATAACTAAAAAGTCACATCAATGAAGCCCGCTTAATAACACCATATACTGTAGCTCAGTTGGTATGACTTTTGTATTGATTTACAAGGTCAAGTGTTCAACTCCCTCTGAGG
>JACCEG010000404.1:121047-132929 GCA_014065205.1 Tuber brumale | reverse complement strand
AATGAGGTCATGTGCGAAACATAACATATCATCATAACCATATCATATGACCAAAGTGGTCATATGTGCGAAATCCCATGACCTCTAATGAGGTCATGTGCGAAACATAACATACCTATGACTCATAACTATGAGTCATGTGAAAACCTTTCCTTGCTAAGCCACATTCGTGACAGTTGTGTCTGACACTACGTAAGAATTTCAGGAGGAAGAGCCTGAGACCGCGGGAAGAGTAAGTGATCTTGAAAACGATGAAGTGGATAACACAAATGCTTGTATAGATGCAACAGGCCAGCAGGAAGTTTGTGCTGAGGAGGATATTTATGAGGAAGCTCCTGAGTAAACTCCTATAGTGCTACAGGTGGCCCGGAGAAGAGGCCAGGGGGACAGTACAGGGGATTGGGGTTACAACAAGGAAGAGCACTGGAACAGGTGGGAAAGCGAAGAACAGGTCCCGATTAAACTAAGTTACAGTCTGCTAGGAAATGTTCCTGCATTCGCAGAATTCAATTATGGGTAATTAGGCTTCGTATATAGTTTTATTGCCGCTGCGCTATACCTACCAACAGCAATGTGTATAATTACAGATATTTGTGTATCAATAGAGTAGTAAATAAGTGAATTATATGAAATCGTGATCACGATTTATACCATCGGGAGTGCTATGAGTATAGAATCATATGCTTGGAATCATGTATAGAGTAATAAGCACAAAACTTTGCGCTGAGAATAATCATACACCAAAACTTTTGTTTAGGTGTACAATAAGGGTCATACTTGTAGAAATATGCCTAGGATTATATGTATAGTCCATATGCGCAAAATCATATGCCTACAAAAATCATACACCTACAAAATCATACACCTACAAAATCATACGCCTACAAAATCATACACCTACAAAATCATATGCCTACAAAATCATACTCCTACAAAATCATACGCCTACAAAATCATATACCTACAAAACTCATACGCCTATAAAATCATAGGCCGAAAAATTATATACGCTATAACAATGAAATTGTGGTAGAAAAATCAGACTTCAGAAATGATGTAGGTAATATACACCTACCCAGAGGTTAGTTGCTACGGTTTCAATCTGTGATGTGACCTGTTCATGTAACTACCCTTGCACAATAGTTTCAATTCCCGTATTCCTCCTATTCCCCTGTTCCTCCTATTCCCCTGTTCCTATATTCCCCTACTCTTCCGTTCCCTACTAATTCCACTACGAGCACCTACATCGCAGCGAACAGTACCCGAGTATGAGAACTTGATGCGGAGGCCCCCTACTCTACCCCATAGATATACCATAGCTTATTTTTCTATATCAAATGCCCTTTATTCTATCCTGCTTTGAGTGCGAAGGAAGCTTGCGTTGACCGAATTTGGGTGCTTCAAGAAAAGACTATAGGTAGGTTATCAAAATGGAAGGAAAAGCATGTTGTGAGGTAGAAATGGAAGGAGGAATGCTGAAAAAGCGATAAGCCGGTACAGGAGACTCTTAACATTGACAAGCGTGAGCACATTCCGCATTCAGACATGGCTAAATGTGATATTATCCACAAGCATTTAATAAAGCTTTATTCATTGAAAGTATATACTGATTTCTTTATCAATTGTATTAGATCTCCAGCTACCTATCCTAAAGGTCACAAGCAAGATACTATACAGCATGAAATGGAATATTCACCAGATAATTAAGCCCAGGCATCATGTAACATATTATCGATGTGGGGATTTCGACGTCTCGGACACAATTCTTCCCTGGCCTAAACGTCAGCTGTACCAACTGAGCAGAAAACTTTGATGAGGAAAATAAGTCAAAATTGCAACACGTCACGGGCAATATTGTGATTATAAGGGACAGGTACATAATTCATGATACTCGTAGCTGTAAATAGGCTTATACAGTGGTTAAACTATGATTAGCCATAACATCCCTTGTGTTATAAAAGCTGGGAACACAAAAGCCAGCTGGCCATTACCTCAAATTGAACTAACAGTCCACGAATATGTTGCTTCGAGGAATTTCACAGCAGATCATATCCAGCATAGTGCAATAGGTACACAGCAACGTGATAGACCGGGCTGGATACCAGATGTTCGAGATACTAATGCCGCCAATAACTATATAGATGCCACAACCTTCAGCTCTCCAGAAGAAATTGCGAGCAACAAGCTTAATCCTAACAGCACCCAAGAAGGAAGGGCTGTATTATTATGCACTGCTCGTTTGCCCCAACAATGGAAAAGTGAACGAAGGATGTCAAACTTGGGCCAGGACCATCACCATCGTATAAGTCATAACTGGCCATTAAAGCATCAATGGTATTTGCCCAAAAGCTTTTACCATTGACTCAAACTGTGGAGGCTTTGTTTCATGCTTTTTTCCCTGAAGAGTATCCCAAATACAACGCTGTCCATGGGACTATTTACGATGGAAGAGCAGACAACATTGATGAAGCATTTGGGATATGGATTTCATATTCACTGAGAATCAATGCGAATACCAATAGCCAGAAGGATGCGGAAGATGTGTGCTATGGATGCTATACTATTGTTGTATTGGAATATTTTAAAGGAGGCGATACCTGCTTACCAGAGCTTAGAGTTGATTAATTGTCTTCCTAGTACTATAGACTGTTCTGTCATCAACTACGTGTGACTAACATGTACCATTTGGGCTCCATTATTTTCATGCACTCGTATGTGGTGTAGCATTATATAAGATCTTTTGCGGGCCATCGCTATAGTGTAGTCCACTTTGCACACTAGGTGGTACATGATGTATATGTAGAGAGGACCGGCAAACCATTGTGGGAATTCTGCAAAATCCCAGAATGCTGGCAGAAACTACATAAGAACTTGAACGTATAGACAGTTGTTTCTCATTGATTTGTCCTATGTATATATGCATGAGTATTATGAATAAAACCAGATCTAAGTTGGCGAAGTGGAAAGAAGTCATTCACATACACCCAAAACTATACACCCAAAACCATATACCCATAACCATACCTCTAAAGCCATAAGCCCAAAATCATATCCCCAAAATGATACTTATAAAACTATAAACTCAAAAGTATACACCCAGAGCTCTACACCCAATGATACTCTGAGGATCATAGGCCTAAAGTCTTACCCTCTAATGATCAAAGGCTGAGGGGCATATATTCAATAATATATAGTCATAGTATGTTGAATACAGCGATAAACAAGTTTTCGGCTAGTCACAAGTCACTAGTCATTAATGAAAGCAGGGCCCCACACGGTTGTGACTAGGGGAATTTTAGAACAGGGCCCTGCCTGGGTAGTAAGGGGGGAAAAACCCCCTCCCACCCCATCTCCTGCCCCGTGCGGGGCCATGTGGAAGGCGGGGCAGGGGGAAGACATAAAATTGACCCTGGACTATGTCGAGGGTGGGGCAGAAAATGGAAAACCTGCTCCGCCCTGTCCCATAACGAACACTATTCTCAATAAAATACGTAAAGTAAAGATTTATGGGGTAAACAATTTTATATTAAGAAGATCTCTTCTCCATTGCTTGATGATGTCTGTAAAGCTGAGGTGACATTTCAATATTTATATCGCGTGTCTGAGTGTTCGTAGACTACTTCTAACTACTACACTTCCGAAGTACCACTCTAGTTTTAATATGCAAACGTCCAGAATCTGATGAGTGCGTACATTATTTGACTCTAAAACGTCACCTCACCTTCCGTCCATAATTTAGGAATCATAACTTTGAAGCCTACTATTTCAATGTGTCTCTAACAGACCTCTTCCATTCCACTTCCCAGATATTGCCAAAGGTCCCCATCCATATATCCTGTGAACAGCATATGGTCAGATGGATAGCAGCTACCTATGTGGTATTATAAAGTGGGCTTCATTGATGTGACATTTTAGTTATAGGACGCAACTCACAAAATCTCGCTAATGACGTGCAGGCCCCATCAGGGGGTCATAGGGCTATATTAGCCTTCGTTAAATTGAGGGTCTGTGCATACATACCCTACCGTGAGGTCTGTGCACTTGTCTCAGATTTCCATATACCTAACAATATCAGTGCGAAGTATTTTTCTTGTTTTTATAGTTTGGAATTAAAGTTTTATTTATGCTATAGCTAGAGCTGCATACAAGTTCTTGCATCTTGACTAAGAATATATGAATATAAAAATCAAAATTAAAATTAAAAACACTGCGTAGTTAGTTTGGACAGTCCATAGGTTTCCCCTTCCCTCCTCATCTGAAGATATCTGCAAGGCCAGAAGGCTGTACTTCAAGGTAATAAAGAAAGTCAAGAGTAACTATTAGTCCAAATTTCTTGAGACCGCTAATATACAGACCCTGTAGAGAGCAAAGAGGTTCACCTTCCGAAAGCACACTGACAGATTCCCACAGATACCAGGTGCTGACTCACTGGCCACCACCAATCAGGCTCCCTTGGACTATTTCCTCTCCCCTAAGATCTCCCAAGCCTCCAAGTCATATTATGAAAGTTCTAGGACATCTGGCTGCTAATTGAGGACTGGGTTTTATGTGCTCTTAGAAGGTTCTCTCCCCTTACTTGGCCCTAGGTCCTGATCAAATTTCCTACTCAGTTTGAAAGGGGGTACATATGTACAACTCAATCTTACTGACTTCCCTTTTTTGCCCCTCAAGTCTCCTTCACATTCTACCCCCTCTCTCTGAAAAGACCAAATGGCATAGTCCTGGAAAAGTACAGCACGGCTTTCTATAATACCCCAGCTCCAGCCAGGACAATAGTCCTGCTCGACATGGTTTTTGAGATCCTGAAAACAGAAATGGCAAACAGACTGTCTACTCTGACCTTCTTTTCATATTTCCTCTCACAGTACAAGTATGGTTCTCTTCCCTGCTTGAGTACCTTTGACACGTGTACTATGCTGTCTCACAAGCTGCAAACATTCTTCCACCTCAAGATAAAGGTATCCACACTCTTTCTTGATATCAAAGGAGGGTTCAACAATATCTTTTCAACTACCCTCTGTGAAAAACTCTCCACCAAGGCACTAAATCCATATATGGTCTCCTGGATAAGGTTGTTCCTTTATGGAAAGACCTACTAGCCCATTTTCCATAGAGCATCCACTGACTTCAAGCCAGTGTTGGTTAGAACTCCTCTGAGTTCTCCAATCTCTCCCATACTGTTCATGATCTACGTATTAACACTTCGCTTTCCTGTTTCCACAGGCCTTATTCTCTCTTACATTGATGACTTTGCAGTAACGGTTACCTCCAGTTCCTATAGGCAGAATCTCCAAAGGTGTTAGGCAGACACCAGACTCTAGTATAACTTAGGGATGTAGGCCAAATCTTTTGATCAGAGAATCTGTCAAGAAAGGCTCATCATGATAATATAGATAACATAAAGATTTAAAGCGTAAAATAATTTTTATATTGATAAGATCTCTTCTACGTTGCTTGATGATGTAGGTAAAGCTCGGGAGGCACTTCAATATTTATATCCCATATCTGCCAGTTCATGGACTACTTCTCACTACTAAGCCTCCTAAGTACTACTCTGATTTTATTACGTAAATGTCCAGAATCTCATAAGTGTGAACACTATTTAACCCTGAAACTTCTCACATCTGTTCACAGTTACAGAATTGTATTCCTGTATTGAGATGACTGTACTATTTGTTATACCAAGCAGTGGTCTTCGACTTAGTTGTCCGCATAGACTATTATATTGCTTTAGTCATGTTGACTATCATACCAGTAGTCTCTTTGGTCATGAAGTGATCGGTTTCATGCCAGGCTACCTAGTAACAGTTGCAAGTCCAAGCCCGATATGTCAGCGCCTTGAGGGTCTTCCACTTATCTATATCTTCCTGTCTGAGCATACTTCCCCTTTATTTACCTGCCTCTGTAGAGGGATCCTATTACTAGGACAAACCAACCTACAGCTGATCTCAGAAGAGTATGGGTGGATTTGGTATGTCCTCTATAGCCTTTACTACTGAGACATCCTCTTCGAGTATTTTACCAAAAACGTCCCATTACATTCTGCCTGCAATTCGGAAGCCTAATCTTTGAACCCTACTATCTCAATGCACCTGCGACAGAATTGTTCCATTCTACTTTCATGATATCGCCAAAGGTCCTCTCTCGTATGTCCTGCAAACAGCATGCGGTGTGATGGATGATGTCGACATATATAGTCTTATGACACGGGCTTCATTGATGTGACATTTTAGTTATAGGTTGCAACTCTCAAAATCTCGCTAATGATGTGCAAGCCCCAGAAGGGGGCCAAATGCGGGTGTTTGGCTTCGGTAAAACAAGGGTCTGTCCACAGTTACCTTACCGTGAGGTCTGTTCATTTTGTCTCAGATTTCCATATACCTAACAAAAGGCTCCAAGGTCTTGTAGGTTTCCTCCAATACAAGGCAAGAAGAATTGGAGTCTCCTTCTCAATCCTCATAACCAAGTCTATGTACTAGTCAACACCTACTTAAAAGTCACCTGCTCCAAGGATCTCTATCATGTTAGATAGTTTTCTCCTATATCTTTCCAACCTCCTTCAGTGGTTGGGGTACTGATTTGAACCTCCCTACAAATCCTGCATGAAGGGCACCACCACTCACTTTTCCTAAAAACTTGCTTCAGTGCCTTGTATACTAAGCACTATCAGGCAGCTCTTCAGATCTGGAAATGGCCTCGCCCCCTTCCTATGCCACCACATCTCTGTGTCACTGGTAGCTCTCATTCTCCTCTAGATATCTCACCTTTTCTTACTAAGCCTCACAATGTTGAACAGAATGTCAATATTCACGAGGACAGTTCAGAGGTAGGTGACCAACTGCTTTACATCAACTCCTGTAGGTTTCTTGACTTACGAGTCAGCTCTCATCTCCCTCCCCTTCTTATAACCTACCCCCAATAACTAGTATCTTTTAGACTTGTCTGCCTCTCCCAAGAAGTCAATTCAGCCACAGCTCATCTCCACTTCTTATTCTTAACCTGCTTCCCTTACTGCTCACTAGAAGACCACCATGCTTTCATCAGAGCTATCACATGGGTCTATGCCTCTTTGCTGGAGAAAATTCCATCCCCCTTCTTCCTGATTAGAAAACACCTTTCCTTGGATGCAATTGCACATAGGACACTACTTTTGATTGCACCTTCCAGTCCTCTTTGCTGCCTGTACTTCTCTCTTCTCCCTTATGACCAGCATCTCCGCCAAGGTTAAGCCGATACTGATAAAGCTGCCTAACTGGCTATCCATGTCTGTCTCCTCTACAATTCGAAGACTCAGTTCTCTTCACACCTGTCCTACCTTTACGTTCTCCACTTGACTTCCTACCCTTATATAGGCCTCAGGAGGTTTATCGCAGGCATTGTCCACTAAATGTGATCTGGAAAAGGCTACCTCATGGAGCACCTGTCTTAGTTTTCAGGGGATCCCTTTCTCCTTTGCCCCCTTTGTGAAGAGGATGAGGAAGGTTTCCCTCATGCTATTCTTCACTTATTGTCCCGTCCCTATCACTGAAAGCTTTTCCTCCCAAGACTTGTAGAACTAGGAGATGACAGCTCTTTCTTATTTGACAAGACCCAACTTCTCCCCCTTTCAGCTTACATCAATGAAACAGCTACCGGGTTCCCCCCCTGGGATGCCTCTTGTCTATTCAATCCTTCCCATTATTAAAGGCATACCTCCACCCTCTTTTGTGCTTCATGTTTTTGGTATTAAGCTTCAATGCCCACCTTCATCCCAACTTGTTTTTGGTTTAATTTTCATTATGATTGAGCTTTTGCTTGTTTCATTTTCTTAGGAAATTAGTGTGAGCTATTAGTCATATCTGGAGGTAGCTTTTGATATTGGTACGCAGTATTTCCTTTATTATTGCAGATTGTAATTAAGGTTTTCTTTATGCCATAGCTAGTACTGCATACAAGTTCTTGTACCTTAACTAAGAATATATGAATATATAAAAAAATAAAAAAATAAAAATAAAAATAAAAAAGCTGAGTAGTTAGTTTCATCCTCTCTCTCCTCTATTTTCCTTGCACTTGTAATCAACCCTTAATGCAAGAATCTCACAATCCACTCCGCTCCCTCTCTCCTCCTATTATTGCTGCAGCCTAGGAGTGATGGCCATCCTCATCCTCTCCTCACTGTCTTCTTTTACTCCTTTACACATTAAGGCTTCCCTCTCCGTGATTTTCAGTACTGCTTTTCTGCCACTCATTCTATCCTCTCACCTCACTTCCCGTGTAATGGAGGGCTGGCAACACAGTTTGCGGTACATGAGAACTCTTCATAAGCTTTTAAGTTCATCTCGCCATTCCTCTTCAGTCAGCCAGCATTGGTATCCCATTTCCTAAGTGATGCTAAATCTCATAGAACAAGAAACTACATAAAAGTCATGGTAAATCTTCTTGCCTCCCACCTGGAGACTGCCTAGTCAGACACAAACACGATTATCAACAATTGCCTCAGTCATGTTTGGTTTCCTCATCTTTTGTACAGTTGGATCAGCTAGTGTCCTATAGTTGAGTTATCCCTACTCAGCGTTCTCTCAACATCAACTTCCCGTTTCCTGGTCTGGATTGCATCTGTCTCTGTACCTTGCCATGGGTCCTTTTGCCTTTTGCTTGGGCTTTCTCTTTGATCTCCCACCACCTTTCACTGGGTATATTTTTGTTGGTGATAGATATGTTTATTGCAAGTTGCTTCAAGATTCAGATTTCATAGTTTGGGTTTAAGTTGTTTGGGCAGGCATTTCACACCAGGTTGTGGCCACTGTCAGGATGTGGAGTTTCCTTTTATTTAATTAGTATGTAGCGGTACAATCTTGATAGCTTGAGTACGAGAATATAGTACAGTATTAAAGATATACTGTAGGCACACTTGGTGGAGGAAGATGGTAGTAGGAAGGCAGATTGGTAGTAATTCTTGTCCTTAATTCTTTCTAACACTCAGAGAGGTAACTAGCTATATATACAAGTACGCATGCTTAAGTGAAGAAAAGAAATAAATAGGAAAATCTTGTGAAAAATATAAGTGTGAATAGGTTTGACCCTGAAAAACTGCCAAGAAAATCTCAAATAAAATTCATGTAAACTGTAATGGTGTGAGAGATTTTAAGTGAAAAATCAACATGCAATATACCTTCTGAAAGAGTTGCAGTATATAAATGAAAATAACTGAAACATCTAGCACATACAATAAGAAAATGTATATCCAATTATCCTATCATTATCATGAAATATAAATGAAATACCCATTGTAAATGCTCTAGCTGTAGTAATATTCATGATCTATAGGTAAACCAGAAATATAACTAAGGAGAGAAATACAAGTATTTTAAAAGAAATATACTTATGAAATGAATCAATAGGGAATTTCAACACCTTTGTTTTGATGGATCTGTAGGGTTTTTCCTTCAAAGTCTATACTGTTTGTATACACTACAGATTTGCTGGATTGAGGAGTTTTTTCAACTGCATGAAGTATTAGAGCTGATGGCTCTAGGCGAAACCCTTCCGCATTCAAGGTATGAGGCCAATAGGCTGAGCACCTAGTTGTTCATATTGAAGGACTTAGTGACAGTATTTCTTCTGACTACTTAGAGGCTGATATCAGGGAGGAGATGAGTGTATCTGCCATAATCTTTTATATTGTATGTGAATGGTATACCTTAAACTTGGAACAAAATTGATAATAATAAAAAAAGAAACCTGAGCAGTTAGTTCATCCTCCATCCCCTACATTTTTCTTGCACTTGATATCAACTTTCAATACAGGATTCTTATGAACGCCCACCCCTCCCACTTCTCCTATTATGGCTTTAGCCTATGAGTGATAGCCATCTCCATTCTCTCATCACTATTCCAAGTCTCTTTCACTTTTTTATACATCCAGGCCTTCCTATCATTGGATTGTAATACTGCCTTTCTGCCATGTATTCTTTTCTGTCACCTCACTTACTGGAGGCTCTCCTCACAGTCAGTTACCAGTCACCCCCTATACTTTAGCCAGCTGAGAATACTATTTGTGGTATGCGAGAACATTTCAGCTAGTTCTTTAGTCGATCTCACCTTTCTCCTTAGTCGGCAAGCCGTAGGATCCTATTTTATAAGTGACACTAACTTGTTGAAATTTCATACTATTCATTTCATAAGTATATTTCTTCTAAATAACTTTAATTTCTCTCATTAGCTATATTTTCTGGTTTACTTCTAGATCACGAACATTACTACAGCTACAGCATATACAATGGCTATTTTATTTATATTTCATAATAACGATGGGATAATTGGATATCTATTTTCTTATTGCACGTGCAAAATGTTTCAGTTATTTTCCTTTATGTACTGTGAGCTTTTAAAAGGTGCCTTGCATGTTGATGCTTCACTTAAAATCTCTGACACTATTACGGTTTATAAATATGTTATTTGGGATTTTCTTGGCAGTTTTTCGTGGTCAAACTTGTGCACACACTTGTGTTTCTTACAAAGTTTTCACATTTATTTCTTTTCTTCGCTTAAGTATGCGTACCTGTATATATAGCTGGTTACCGCTCCTAGTGTTAGAAAGAAATCAAGGACAAGAATTACTGCCAATCTATCTTCCTACTATCATACTCCTCGCTCAAGTGTGCCCACAGTATATCTTTAATACTATGCCGTATTCTCGTACTCAAGGAATTAAGATTGTACCGCTATATACAAGTTCAATATAACTCTCTAAACACAAGAAACTACATGAGAGATACTGTAAAATGTCTTTCCTGCCCTCTGGGAACTGCCTAGTTAGATACAAATATGATTACTAAGAGTTGACTGAGACACAATCAGTTTCTGACTTGTCTTCATGGTTGGATTTGCTTGCATCCCACTGCTATATTATCCTTACTTGGCATCTTCTAGACATCACCTCTGGGTCTATTAGACTGGATTGCATTAGTCTCTGTATCTTGCCAATAGTTCTTTTACTTTCCGCTTGGATTTTCCCTTCGATCTTCTACCATATTGCCTCAGGTATATCCCCATTGGCCATAGATATATTTATTGCAAGTGGGGCGAGGGGCTTAAGGGCTTCAGCTGTATGATTGGGGTTCTGGCTATTTGGGGAGGCTTTTCACTGCAGGTTGCAGCAACTGTCAGAATATGAAGTTTTATTTGTTTCAATGATTCCTTGTTAGCTTTTACTTTACAGTCTTTAATGTTTGTGTATACTACAAGTTTACTGGGTGGGAGAGTTTTCAACTGCATGGGGTGTTGAAGTTAGTACCTCAAGGCGAGACTCTTTTGCTTTCAAGTCATGGGACCCCAGGGCCAGGCACCTGGTTATTGGCATTGAAGAACTTAGTGATGGATTTTTTTTTCTGGCTGCTTGCTAGCTGGAGTAGGGGTGAAAGTAAGTGTGTCTGCCTTAGCTAGTACTACATGTGAATGGTATACCTTTAAACGTAAAATAAAATTGAAGATTAAAAAGAAAAAAAAAAAACAAGCTGAGCAGTTATCATAGTTATTCATGCAACCATCTATTATTATTTCATACCTATAACTTATAAATACAAGTTGTTCTTCCAAACTCTAATTCTATTACTTCACAATAAGTTCTGATTACTAGTATTATGAGTCAAAATGTAGGCAATGGCCGTAGAATTGTAATAAGAGTCACAATACCAACAATCCATATAAGGAGATATACAGATATAGGAAGAGACGTCATCCTCCGTCTCCTCTACACACCCGGCGATTGAAATCAACCCTCAACGCTTGGTACTCACGAACCATTCACCCCCCCTCTCCTCCCACGATGGCTTCGGCCTAGGAGTGACGGCCATCTCCCTCCTCTCCTCACTGCCCTCTTCTGCCCTTTTACGCGTCGAGGC